>ML785630.1:1699520-1742796 GCA_009831015.1 Picea engelmannii | reverse complement strand
ATAGGAGCCAGCGGCATCCAAAACCCTAACCCAATGACCTGGATTAGTCCAAAACCCTAATTCCTTAACCGGAAATAGAAAACCATCGGCAAAAACCATGTGCTGAAAACCACCTAATATCATGTGGTCCCAGAAATATGTCGGCCCGGTGATAATATGTCGGCCCGAAACCGGCGAAAATATGTCGGCCCAAAAAATATTCTGTGGGCCCCCCTGATCTCTCTCCGCCCCCCTGCACCCCCCGAGGGGGGGCCTAGCGGCCCCCCCTCTTACCACCCTGCACGCCCGGTGCAGGCGCTCAGACACTACTACTCGTGCAAAGAATATAACACATACCCAACAATCCTTCATATATTATTTTTTTCTAATATTATTGTAAATGTTAGAAATATCCTTCCTCATCATTAAGGTATCCCGAGTTACACCCGTGAATAACTCACCTGATTGGTGCTCCACATCAGATATGAATTTTTCCCAAACCATTGTAATGTTAAAAACATCTTCAATCATCTTTTCCACACTAGCGTGTATATCAAATGATAAATGTGGTGCATTCTTGAATGTTTCATCTCTACCCATTGCATTCTTCCCATGACACATACCACCACATTTATCAATATTCCTACACTCAGTGTATATTAAAACAACATTATTTGGATGAACATAAAGTTGATACATGATGAAGTGACATCTACAACCAACTTTAATGCTTTGGCGTTGATTGTGTTTTTTGTTGTTGTTGATCCTTCTAGATTCATTGTAATCTCACCACTTGGGAATTTACATGTGGACTTTGGGCCATATGCACACCAATAACTAGATAAGAACAATGATAATAAATTAGGAAACATGTCCACACTCATTTTCCATAATGAACTTGAATTAGAAATTTAAAATCATATTAAGCAAATAAAGACTCACATAACATATTCCAGATATGTGTTAATACGAGTACATGCAATCCCATCCACTTATTTAGATCGCTTTGTATTAACAACAAATTGAGTGGGAGCATCTTCATCTGATTTCTCTCCATTTATAAAATCTTCAAGTCGACTATATGGAATAATAGCAACTTGATCCCCTCCAATTTATGTCCATGTTAGATATTTAGCTGAAAATTCTATCATATCTTCAGGGTCTTCAATGTCCAACTCCATAATGTCTTCCCACTTTCCCATCTATAGAATACCTATAAAAAATTGAAGTTTTTAGATATCAACACATACAACATTGAGTTTTTATAAAGATTTGTCAATGTTCTCTAATAGTCAATGTTGCATTATAGTCCATTTTATGTGATCCATTGTTCTATAATCTAAATAGGATAACATGATACAGTAAAATTCGGGACAATGATGAGAGTAATGAGATCTCATTGACTCGTGTACATAATATTTTATAGAATAATAAATAACGATGTTTTTTACAAACATAGTATCTAATGTTAGTTACATGAATGTGCTTAATCAACCATACCCATGCATATTCAAGATATATGCATACATACATGCATGTGTGTACGCACGCGTGCAATATTACAAATGAAAACACTACTCCTCTTCATTTCTATCACTATAACCATGATACATTTAATATGTCTATTCATATTCTTGTGGATTGATGGTTGTAGCTAATTTCAATGCACATTAGCTTGGAGATGAACTTTGCAAATGCATCTTGGAGTATTTTGACTTGAATGGTTTTAATTGCATCTTGATATATGTGGCAAAAAAAATCAAAGGTATTATTGTAGGTGGAATTATCTACACTTTGTATAGAGCAGATGATGCAATCCCAAGTTGTTGTATATGGTTACACATCACACTACGAAATAAATCTAAACTTGCAATTCAATTAAAGAGCACACCTTAACTATAAGCATTGAACAATGCTCAGGAATTCCATGCCAAGGATTCCAACAAATTAGTGATAGTATTGTAGGTATAAACCACAATTCTACCCCCATATATGTGCATTTACTCAATATCTGAAACTCTATGAGCCTTGCTAAAGTAGAGTTGGAAAAATATATAGTTTTTCAAAAGAAATCTGGAACTACAAGAAAAGGGAAAAATAAACTTTGGCAGGTTGAGTTGAAAGGGAAACTTCCATGCAAGGCCAAAAGGTACTCCAAGGAGAAGGTAAAGGAAAATTTCCATCACCTCATTTAGTAATTTAGTTTTTGGGGACTAAAAAACTTCATAAATGTGGAGGTATGATCCAAAATGTATCATTATATAATTTTTCATCTATATTGGTACTTTTAGGGTGAAAAAACTTAAGGAATTGGCTTGCAGTGACCATTTAAGGGACATGTCCTACTTTGGTGATTTGGGGTCTAGAAACTTTCAAAACCGGTTTGAGACATCAAATGACACTTTTGGGGGTCAAAATTTTGCAGGATTGGCTCCTATCCCCTCGTTGTTATTTACACACCATAAGATTTCCAACGATTCAAAAATCACCTCAATGAAAGTTCATATGCATTAGTTATGTCTCTCACGAGTTGACCTAGATCTTGTTGACCACTATGGTATCAAGTGGATGTCATGTCAGCCCCCATTATTCACACATGTGGGACTAGTAACATGTGGACTTTCAAGAATATTCTAGAGGGTCCAAAACCATAACAATAATCAAGAGATGAGGAATGTAAAAACCCCAACCATGAACCTAGATGACTATCATGCTATGTTAAATACTAGGCCTCTAGGAAAGGAAGGGGTTCCATTATTTTGGTATTGTTATTGTTCCATTGTTGAAAAACTCATCTAGAAATGAAATATTGAATCATAACACAAAAGGTAGAGGATTCTTTAGTAGCCATTTAGAACACAATGTGTATGTAAAATACATAGCTAATACCCTTTTCTTTGTACTTGCATTTCATAATTAAGAAAAAAAGAGCATCGTATAGGCCTAGCCTTCTTATTAGGTTTACTCTACTCTTGGATATGTGTGAATAGTATGTTTATTTACTTGTTTCTTTATTTTGATCACTACATTAATAATATTAAATCTAAGACTAAAGTATTAAATTACATAATAAAATATTTTATAATATTGTAAACTCTAGGCTATCTACGCTAGTTGTTTCACTAAAATATCAGGTCATAAAAACTCACCCTATAAAATAGGAAATAATACATTGACACACATAATAATTCTAAAAGGACCAATTTGACATAAATTATGAAAAGTGTTTTCTTGTCGATATTTGTGAATACGATATTTGGACTAGGAATTTGCCATTTTAAAATAAGAAGACAGTTATAGTAATGATAATGGGATGTCCTATTTAATAATTCATGCCAAAAAATTCCTAAATCAACGTTTAAGAAAAAGAAAAAAAAAAATCGACTCTTTCTTAAGGCCAAATAATGCATGTGGCTTAAATATTATGACTTTATCCCAACATACATAGAATAATGCATGTGGCTTAAATATTATGACTTTATCTAAACATACATAGAAAATTTATTTTAATAATATTTTTCCATTTATGTCTACATGAAGACATTTATATGAAAATCCATACATTTTGTGCCAAAGAAGCTACCAATTCAGTTTTGGCCTAAATGGAAAATCCAAAAGTTTCATCGGGTTCATAATTTTAACTCCATTAAGAAAAAAAAGAGAAAAACTCACTCGTGTTCATAGCTTAAGTTTTTAACCAATGAGAAAAATGCTAAAAAATCGTAGGTTAATAATTTGAAAGATGGAAGGAACATGATGGCTAGAAATGACCACAATGTAGAGTTTGAATATATATGCGACCGTTCAATATATGAGGAGAAAAATGAGAAAATTTTGCTATCGTCGATATTTTTTAAACCAATGAAAAAAAATATTTGAAAAATAGAATGAACATCATGACAACTCGCTATCAGGATGGAATCCATTACAGGGAAATTTGTGTCTTTTTTCAAACCGTCAATATTTTTTTTGTTGAAATTGGGGAAACAAGCATTAAAGTTTTCAAACATGTAAAGGAGTCTAGAATATTAACATGAGAATGATACAATGAATGTTACACTAAAAAACAATGAGATAATTTTCATGTGAACCATAAATTACATAGCACTATGGGTTTTGGGCTAACTTCAAATGGGAAAAAATACAAATGATATAAAACGAAATAAGAACACACCCGTGGTTGAATGTATATAACCAACAATACAATAAACTATATCTATGAATAAGAGCTTACCCGTGAGAAAACGACGATCTTATAAATTCCAGCTGATAAAACAATGCTCTGAAATTACCTTGTATTCGAACATTTTGTGCACAAAATACTCCAGAATTCAAACTCACGGAGCACAAGCTCTGAAATTACCTTGTATTCGAACTCAATGTCCAAAAAATACTCCAGAATTCAAACTCGTGGTGCACAAGCTCTGAAATTACCTTGTATTTGAACTCGTTGTGCACAAAATACTCCAGAATTCAAACTCGCAGTGCACAAGCTCTGAAATTACCTTGTATTCAAACTTGTTGTGGACAAAATACTCCAAAATTCAAACTCGTGGTGCACAAGATTTGAAATTACCTTGTATTCGAACTCGCTTTGCACAAAATACTCCAGAATTCAAACTCGCAGTGCACAAGATCTGAAATTACCTTGTATTCGAACTCGCTATGCACAAAATACTCCAGAATTCAAACTCGCGGTGCACAAGCTCTGAAATTACCTTGTATTCGAACTCGTTGTGCACAAAATACTCCAGAATTCAAACTCGCAGTGCACAAGATCTTAAATTAACTTGTATTCGAACTCGATGTGCACAAAACACTCCAAAATTCAAACTCGCGGTGCACAAGCTCTGAAATTACCTTGTATTCTAACTCGCTGTGCACAAAATACTCCAGAATTCAAACTCGTGGTGCACAAGCTCTGAAATTACCTTGTATTCGAACTCGCTGTGCACAAAATACTCCAGAATTCAAACTCGCAGTGCACAAAATACGTATTCTATCTTTCTCAAGACATTAATGGGCTCAACTAGTGGTAGGTTGTAACATCCCGCTCTGGCGCACTGAGAAAACTTATTCTTTGAGGACACTTGCTCGCAAGTGATCCAGACTATTATGATATTAAAACATTTGTCCTTGATTATGATGTGTTATGATAGATGACATGATGATTTACTGCATTGACATAGACAAGTGCTATTGACTCGTTTTTACTGAGTGTGCAGGGTTTTGGACCTTGACGATGCAGAGGCATCGATGGAACCCCTTGGACTCCGAATTGAGTCAGGGAGTGTGCTATTTGGGTTTGATTGATTTACTATCATACTAGTACATTTGAGATGATGATATGATGTGGACATGTTCTGACATGATTTGTTGATGATGCAGGCTGACGATAGCTTGCCGACTAGACTCACATATGGAGTAAAGGGGCCACACACGACTACCAGAGAGGTTGAGGGAGAGGTGTGGACAATAACCCTGCACAACCTACTAGCACTCCCGCCGTGGCTCGAACTGTAGGTTAACGATTACCTAGTTCAAGAGGACCGACGAAGCCATGAAAGCAGACTGCGACAATCGCTCACGATGATTCTAAGGGGCACGCAATAAGGCGGGGGCCTTATTCCTTAGAAGCCCTTAGTCTCCCACAAGTTCACCTGGCGGAGTGTTGACTCCAGGGGTTATTGATGTCTACCAATCAGTCAAGAGGTGAGTGGCACCCTTGGAGCACGTGGTGCGTCCTGAAGGGAATGTCGTGCAAAATAAACAAAAGAGGCGAGTGGCACCCTTGGAACACATGGTGCGTCTTGAAGGGCACGTCGCGCAAAAGAAACAATAGAGGCGAGTGGCACCCTTGGAGCACATAGTGTGTCCTGAAGGGCACGTCGCGATGATGATGATAAAGGAACGAACCTAGATGGCCCTAAGACAAATATCTCATTAAGAAATTTTAAAACAACTTCCCTAATTAAAATGTCGCCCAGTTCAGAATCTAAGTCCTAAGTCTAAAACTTCGTTAGGGGTAAAATTTTGTCTACCCTTAAGAAAATATCTTTATAAAAATAAAATAATAAAGATTAAAAAAAAAACCCACTTAAGCAATAATTTTGGTCTTCATAAATTTTTGGGTAAAATGAAGGGAGTAAGAAATTAAATAAAATCTRTGGATAAAATGTAAAGAAKAAATKAAWTGTTTTAAYTTTTGATAGTTTAAAAAGATACTAAATTAATAATAAAAGTAAAAGAGGTTAATTTGCACAACTGTCATTTCTAGCTCATTAAAAAGGGGAAAGAGGGAAATATAAAAATTAGGAAACTAGGGAATGAGGCAACATAAAAAGGGAAAGAGGGGAACTTATGGTAAAAAGCGAGAGGTCAACTTAGTAAAGAAACTGCATTTAAAGAACCTTCTAAATTGAACTAAATTAGCAATTTCATTTTAGGGAAAGCTTTTAAAACCTGTAAGGGAATCTAGGGACACCTAGGAGTGATTTTAGGAGTAATCCTAGGTGGGTGAGGGAAATTAGACAATTTAATAAATTAAAGAAAATAATTATTGGAGGAATGTGGGGGATGAATGACACTTTTATGATGGAGAATTTTTAGAAGATTTTTATTTAAAACTTAAATTAAATGAGATTTAGGGAAAGTTTGGAAGTTCTAAAACTCTATAAAAGAGAGGAAGGAGAAGGAAGAAGGGAATCGGATGTTAGCGTAACCTTACACTGCCGGATTAGTGACTTGATTGATTTACTTGTGGGGAGTTGGGATTTCCCAGCTCGGAGAGGAGTGGTAGCTCGGCCTTGCGTGGCGAGCTGGGAACTAGACGTACCATCTGGATAGTGTGTGGCCCCTTTGCGGCTCGGGGGGCTACGAGGGAAGCAGAGTACCCCTAGCGTTGGCTGGGAGGTACTGGTGTAGTCTCGACGGTCGGCGAGCAGGATTTGCACGGAGTGCGCGGACGACACTCGGAGCAGGCGAATAGGCAACGGTACGCATTTTGGTTGAATGATAAAATGTGTAGGATGTATGATTTAGATCTGTAGGTGTATTATTTTGCGATTGTATATGGATTTGTTGCACAAGAAACCCATCCCTATACCCAGATCGATTTTCATGACTGAAATTATATGTCTAAATTTTAAGACTGAATTTTTAGGTCTGACTCGATTTTTGAAATTTATGTCTAAATTTATAAGTCTGAATTTATATTTCTGAAAGAATAGGTTGTGTGAATACTATAGTAGGATTCATTTTCCACCATAACAGTACGGGCATATATGACTCCATTTGCCTCTCGAATGCTTGACCACTTGTTATTCAACAATATGTTTCTTCCTTAATGTAATCAAAACCGAGGTTAGCCATTGCACTAGGAAGAAGAGTTCCCCTAAATGGCAATGCCCCTTTTTACATGCAGCTCACCGACCGCATAACCACTTGGAAGGGTGATTACTCTAATTTCGATTACAGATAGGTTGGGTTTCAAGTGTCTTTTTTTCTGTACATCTAGCCACTTCCTGATGTATTTAACCTTAAGTTTTGAGGTTGAGGACAACTCTCATTGCCTACAATCAAAGCAGTTCCCCATCCTTGATAGTCACAAAGTTGAGCATAGTATCCTTGAAAATATCATGACCCGGTCAATCAACAAAAGACACAAGTCTTAACAGCTTCATATGAGTGTTTTCAATTCCAGGGACATCACACAAAGGCCTATCTCCCTTCCCACTTCTGTATGCCTTGTAGCTCATTGGTCAAGGGCAGCGATCATCTTCGCATTTATATATTTTGCGTTAGCATATCCCAGCTTAATAGTGATGTTTCGCTCCAGTTCAATCTTGAAACGAACTGTCTGGACACCAGATTTTGCTTTAACAACTGTTGATTTTTCCCGTATGCCACATGCCCATTTGTACCGATGTTTATTGTAGCCTGACGAGAAATGACCACTCGAGAAAGAGGATTCAACTTGGTAACATCTAGCTTGTTCAGGTACTGCTCCATTAACCCCTTTTTTGACTTTTTGGCACTTGATGGATGATAAGCCCTCGCAAAATGAATTTCGATGCAGAGAGTATCGGGACTGCAGATCTACCTGCATAGATGAGATGAATTGCTTGATTGTTCAAAGTTGACCGAAAGGTATGTGGGCACCTTCACTTCTTTCTCTTCCTCCGCCGTCTGCTCTGATTTTTCAAAAGAATTGGATTGGATTGGCGATGTGGGTGTAGCAACGGGTGCCGGAGAAAGATGAGAAACCTATTGCATAACACACCCAGAGCATGCTGACTCTGCCCACAGGTTTAGCCTCCCTTTCCTTCTAGATTTTCACTGTCGAAAGACTTCGAATTGCCCTCTGGAATGCTCGCGTTCCACTGTTTTAACTTCCATTTTACTGGTGCCTGGCAGAGGGCAATTTTGGAAAACTGTTGTCATTGTTTTAGACGGCGAAGTCTTTGCTTGCGACCTGGTAGGTACCGTTTCTAGTTTGGTATTGGGATTGACTTGATTGTTGTAGCTACCCACGACCCCTTTTTTCTTGATTTTGTCGACGTTGTGCTAAATTGGGAACCCCTTTCTGCTAATTGATTATCTATGCTTGGTGGTATTGTGGGTTAGGCCTGGGTAGACACTGCAGATAGCTTTTATGCGTTGATATTCCGAATTATACGTTTCCAGGATGTAACTGGTAGAAATGTTATTGGTGACTGTTGTTAGCCTTGATTTATTTAATGATAATTTAATGACTGATGGAAATGATAGTTTGGTAGCAATAATTCTTTAATGCTAGTTGGGATTGCCGTAAATCAATAATGACAGTCAGTGCATTTGCAAGAAATTTTTTTGAACCTTAAACTTTCAGACCTCATTATACACTGTGCGTCTTGCTAACTTTGGACAGGATCTGCACACCTGGGCATCTTCCCTTTGCAGATTTATCTTGATTATGTTTCATAATTTAATTTTAGACCATAACTTACATGAGGATTTATGTATACCTATATGTTAGGTAATGCATATTAAGATTTTTATAATTCATTAAGTTAATGGAGTGAAGTGATCTTAGTGTTTATTTTAATTCACCAAGCGGTTAAATATGGAATGATTTACCTTATGTAAAATTTATCAATCATATAAAAGTAATCAACTTATAATCCCTTGGACCTTGAACTACCCTTAAGGCTCGTCTCTTTAAGTTTTTATATTATACTAACTCTTGGGGAGGTAAAGGAATCTTGGAGTCATTCTTGATAAGTTAACAAGTGATCCTTAAGAGATTTTTATGATGGATATTGGATAAATTACTTTATTTGAGACCATCATTTTTACACTTTTATTTTAGAATATAATTAACAAATGCAATTGACACATCCTTATTTAAATGGTACTTGATGGAATTATATTACCTGTATTGGCATTAAGTTAATATAAAATTGTTACTCACAAGACATTCAGTACATGTAGCGTTAGTCGTAAATTTGTCAAGATAAAATAATTTGTTCTAATTACTGATAAATAGGACAAAATTTATGATAATCTAGATTGATTAAACTTTTCCATCCTCACTTGTAACTTGATTATTCTATGATGAGATCGATGACCGAAGACTTTGTTGATTAAGCTAGATGCTTGGATTGTTTGTGATTGGTTGTAAATCAGATTTCTTGCGCCTTGTAGATAGAATGATTAATTAAATTGTGTTCTAATGCACTAACAACCCTTGATGATGATGGATTGATTTAGAACTAGATTAGTAATGCACAGTTAATTAAAGTTAATGTACGATGAACTACAGTAAAGTTTACTCTCACCTTTGGTTTCATTGAATTTGGTTGATAGAACGAATCTTAGTTAATCATTGATGTTGGTAGATTTAGCATTTTTAGTTTTGGTCTGCTTGTGTCGGGCGGGATGTAGACACCTCCATGTTCCTCAGAACAGTCGCCATCCCTGAGACCTTAAATGGTTAAAATCGATGGGAACCTAGGCTTGAGCATTGCTTATGTGTCTTGGAGGTCCTAACCATTGCAAGGTAGGATGGGCAAGTAGTTATTCTTTTTATTCTCGTTGGTTGATCATCGCTCTTTGCTTCCGGACATTTGATGTGCGTCTTGGGTCGTCATGTTGTTGTCACCGTTGCATGAAACATGTTAGTCGTTGCATTTCTACGCAAAGTATAATGTATTTATTACCCTTGTACACATGCACACACATTAAAAACAAAAACAAAAAAAAAAACAAAAAAATCTTGTTATATGAGGTTCGTCGTCATAACGAGGAGGTTTGTTACATATGGTATCAGAGCTGGTTTGACCCGCGGCTTGGGATCACTACGGCTTTCATTGACATGATTGGATTATACTGTTGCTAATCGAGTTGATTGTGTGCATGCAGGTAATCATGGTTAGAAGACGCTGCAGAGGCAGACGACAGGGTGCTAGGGGAGGAGGCGTGACTCCCCCAGTAGCATCCACGCCAGAGGGGTCTAACCCCCAGGGAGATGAGCAGGTTCTCGAACAGGAGCAGATAGTAGTTGGCGATGTAGTCAGGATGATGAGATCCTTTCAGCGCATGTCCAAGGCATTGATCAGTCGTTTGGACAGAGATGAGGCCAAAGCGCCAGCACCCGCTGAGGTTTCGCCACGCGCACCGACTGTTACTGGTAGCATTCACCGTGAACTCGAGAATGTCAGATTTCCCGAGTTCTTTGGTGCCTCGGATGGCGCTGCCGCTGAGGCATGGTTGGAGAACATGGAGATGTGATTTGCACTTCGCGATTATACCTCCAACATGAAGGTCTGCATGGCGGTCTTTCAACTGAAGGGGAGCACTCTTCTATGGTGGAAGACACTCCTACCGTAGTTGAACATGGCCGTCAAAGACGTGTCATGGGAACTGTTCGAGGAATGGTTTCGAGAGAGGTACCTTTCATAGGAATTCATTAAGCGTCAGCTCAATGTGTTCAATGCCCTATGACAGGGAGGTCGTAGGTGCCCGAGTACGAGGCCCATTTTATGGAGCTGCTCCGATATGCTCCACACCTTAACATAGAGAAACTTAAGGTCAACAGGTTCATGTTTGGCCTTAATGACAGCCTACATGCTAAGGTTTGGATTTTGATGCCCCAAACCTTGCATGATGTCGTCCAGAAGGACCTTATAGCAAAGGAGGAGCTTATCAGTGGGGGTCAGACCAGAACTCCAGCAAGACCAACAGGGCAGGTTTCAGTTGGAACCCAACAACACCAGACACCAGCGAGACATACGCCAGGATATCGTGGCTTCCATAGGGGATCCACTTTCACTACACCCCAACGATCGATGCCTCAGCAATGGACACCTTATCAAGGACCACAACATCAACAGTAGCGTCGACCACAGCATCAGCAATAGCGTCGACCGCAGCAGCAACAGTTTAGGCTTGTTCAGCAAAACATACCAGGGTTCCAGGCTGGTGGGCCGTCATCTTCTACTTCAGGTACCAGGACTACTGGGCCAAAGAAGGGGTGTTGGACGTGTGGGGAGCCACACTACCAGTGCGATTGTCCTGTGGAGAGGACCAGAGTGTCCAGATCAGCCGGACACACTACCGTGGGAGATATGGGCAAGGCCCATCGGATTCATGCAGTGGTGAATAATTGCTAGGCAGAGCATCAGTCGACTATACTCGAGACGACAGGTACCTTCGCTGACCAGACCCTTAGTATTTTGATAGATCTCGGTGCTACCAAGAGTTTCATTTCTGGTGCAGTGCTAAAAAGGATTAAGGTAAAGGCAGTCGAACAAGATGAGTTTATCTTCGTGGAGATGGCCTCGGGAGCCAAACAAAAGGTTGGAGGAAAGGTTACGGGCTGTGCCCTTAACCTGGGAGAGTTTGTCATGAGGACCAACTTGTACGTCACGAACTTAGGATCTTATGATGTCATAATTGGTATGGATTGGTTGGAATCGCATGAGGCGATACTCAACTGTATGAAAAAACGGTTGAGCTCGGTCAATGATGAGGGATAGAGGCGTGTGATTGTAGGTCGGAACCAGGGACTTTCCCTAAGGTTCATCTCTTCCTTACATCTACGGAAGAGTATGCACAAGGGGTGCAAGCTTTATGTGATCCTTGTGTTAAACGAGAAGGGAGTAGCGGAAGGTCTAGAACACCTTCCGGTGGTGAGAGAGTTTGCGGACGTATTTCCGGAGGAGTTACCTGGGATGCCGCTAGAGAGAGAGTTGGAGTTTACCATAGACCTAAGACTGAGGACTGAACCGATAGAAATAATGCCTTATCGGATGGCGACCCTGGAGTTACAAGAGTTGAAAATGCAACTGAAGGAGTTGTTGGACCTGGGACTGATACGTCCTAGTGTGTCACCATGGGGTGCACCGGTTATTTTCATATGAAAGAAGGACGGATCATGGAGGCTTTGCATTGACTATCGTCAACTGAACAAGGCCACGATCAAGAATCAGTATCCCTTGCCGAGAATTGATGATTTGTTTGATCAAATGAAGGGTGCGACGGTGTTCTCCAAGATCGATTTGTGATCAGGGTATCACCATTTGCAGATCAAGGAGGATGACATCCCTAAGACCGCCTTTAAGACGAGGTTTGGACATTACGAGTTTACTATTTTACCATTTGGACTGACAAACTCCCCCGGAGTATTTATGAGTTTGATGAACGGGGTGTTCCGCGAGTACTTGGACAAGTTCGTCCAAGTGTTCATTGACGATATCTTGATTTACTCTCGTACGACTGAGGAGCATGACGAACACTTGCACTTGGTACTACAATGTCTGTGAGAGCACAAATTGTATGGGAAATTGTCCAAATGCTCTTTTTATCAATCGAGGATTCACTACTTAGGGCATGTCATCTCCGGTGAAGGCATCGCCATGGATCCAGCCAAGGTCGAGGCTATTATGGAATGGCCTGCATTGACGAATGTCACGGAAGTGCGTAGCTTTATGGGTTTAGTAGGATACTATCGACGGTTTGTCGAGGGATTTTTGAAGATAGCAAATCCAATCACGGAATTACAGAAGAAAAACAAGAAGTTTGTTTGGACTGAGAAATGCGCAGAAGCATTTCGGAGGCTTAAGGAGTTGTTAACAACAACACCGATACTAAAGGTCCTTGACATGGACACGGACTTCTTGGTATGCACTGACGCATCCAAGGAAAGTTTAGGCGGAGTCTTGATGCAAGACGGACGAGTAATTGCTTACATTTTGAGGAAATTGAGAAGGCATGAGGAGAACTACGCAATGCACAATTTGGAGTTATTAGTCATCGTATATGCCTTGAAGGTTTGGAGACACTACCTTGTTGGATGAAAATTTGAACTAAAGAATGGCCATTGTGGACTACAACACATTTTTACGCAAAGCAACCTGAACGCGCGACAACGGCGTTGGTTGGAATTTCTTAGCAAGTACGACTTTGAGATTACTTACATAAAGGGAACAGTGAACTGAGTGGGGGATGCTTTGAGTCAGAGGCCACGCATCTTTTCGGTGTTGCCTCTTCAGACGAATCTATGTGAAAAGATTCTAACTTTACAGCGTGACGACAACTGGTACAAAGAGGTCGAGGGTTTTATCAGACAAAACACAATGATGGTACCATGATATGAGGGATTTTCATTTGATGGCGATGGATTAATGAGGTTTAGAAGTCATATTTACGTACCGCCTAACGACGAGTTCAGGATGTTGATCATGAGCGACGCTCATAGAGCAGTTTACATGGCTCACCCGAGAGTCACGAAGATGAGGGCAGACCTTAAACCCTTATTCTTCTGGAAGGGAATGAAGGCCGACATAGTCAACTATGTGGCCAGATGTCTAGAGTGTCAGCAGGTAAAGGCTGAACGTAGACACCCAGCAGGATTACTACAATCGCACGCTATTCCGGAATCAAAATGGGAGGTTATTTCGATGGATTTTATTGTTGGATTGCCACTGACGGCAAGGAGACATGACTCGATTTTCATAGTAGTAGACACTCTGATGAGAGTGCTCACTTTATTCCTGTGCGTATGATGTATCAGGCACCTGACATAGCTAGAGTTTTCATCAGTGAGATTGTGAGGCTGCATGGCGTGCCTAAGAGGATTATATCCGATCGAGGATCGGTGTTTACTGGACGATTTTGGACGAGTTTCCAAGAGGCCTTGGGAACCCAACTTAACTTTAGTACTGCATATCACCCAGAGACTGACAGGAAAACCGAACGAACCAACCAAACCTTGGAGGACATGTTGTGCATGTACGTGATGGACCAACAAAAATGTTGGGAAGAATTCTTGCCACTAGTGGAGTTCGCTTACAACAACAATTACCAGAGCACCATTAAGATGGCACCTTTCAAGTTTCTTTACAGGCAACCGTGTCAGACGCCCTTGAGTTGGGATCGTCTTGAGGATAGGATCCTGGTGGGACCAGAAGCGATCCAAGAAATGGAAGAGAAATGCAAACAATAAGACAAAGGATTAAAGAAGCGCAGGATCGACAGAAGAGTTATGTCGATGTGCATCGTGTCGACCGTAGTTACAAGGTTGATGATCGAGTCTTCTTGCGGGTTAAACCACATAAGAGTTCAATTAAGTTTGGGAAGGGAGCTAAACTATCTCCTAGGTTCGTGGGACCTTTCGAGATTGTGGAGAGAAAGGGGCCTGTGGCCTATCGACTAGCCTTGCTTGATTCCTTGAGGCGTATGCATGATGTTTTTCATGTATCTGTTTTGAGACATTACATTAGTGATCCTACACATGTGATTGACATGAGTTCCTTGTAGGTATCGGACGAGGGAGCGCTCACGGCTGAGTCGGTCCACATCTTAGATCATCCTGTTCAAGAATTACGACGTCGAATGGTAGATCAGGTCAAGGTCCAGTGGGACAATTATAGTCCGCACTCGGCGACCTGGGAGGACGCATATGATATGCACCAGCAGTTTCCATTTTTGTTTGATAGATAGACTTATGATACTGTGATACACTTATTTCGGCATTTATACTATGAAACTTCGGGATGAAGTTTAGACCAAGAGGGGGTGTATGTAACATCTCGCTCTGGCGCACTGAGAAAACGTATTCTTTGAGGACACTTGCTCGCAAGTGATCCGGACTATTATGATATTAAAACATTTGTCCTTGATTATGATGTGTTATGATAGATGACATGATGATTTACTGCATTGACATAGACAGGTGCTATTGACTCGGTTTTACTAAGTGTGCAGGGTTTTGGACCTTGAGGATGCAGAGGCATCGATGGAACCCCTTGGACTCCAGATTGAGTCAGGGAGTGTGCTATTTGGCTTTGATTGATTTACTGTGATATTAGTACATTTGAGATGATGATATGATGTGGACATGTTCTCACATGATTTGTTGATGATGCAGGCTGACGATAACTTGCCGACCAGACTCACATATGGAGTAAAGGGGCCACACATGACTACCAGAGAGGTTGAGGAAGAGGTGTGGACAGCAGCCCTGCCATAGCCTACTAGCACTCCCGCCATGGCTCAAACTGTAGTTTAACGATTACCTAGTTCGAGAGGACCCACGATGCCGCAAGGGCAGACTGTGACAGTCGCTCGTGATGATTCTAAGGGGCGCGCAATAAGGCGGGGGCCTTATTCCTTAGAAGCCCTTAGTCTCCCACAAGTTCACCTGGCGGAGTGTTGACTCCAGGGGTTATTTATGTCTACCAATTAGTCAAGAGGTGAGTGGCACCCTTGGAGCACGTGGTGCGTCCTGAAGGGCACGTCGTGCAAAAGAAACAAAAGAGGTGAGTGGCACCCTTGGAGCACGTAGTGCGTCTTGAAGGGCACGCCGCGCAAAAGAAATAATAGAGGTGAGTGGCACCCTTGGAGCACGTAGTGCGTCCTGAAGGGCACGTCGCGATGATGATGATAAAGGAACGAACCTAGATGGCCCTAAGACAAATATCTTATTAAGAAATTTTAAAACAACTTCCCTAATTAAAATGTCGCCCAGTTCAGAATCTAAGTCCTAAGTCTAAAACTTCGTTAGGGGTAAAATTTTGTCTACCCTTAAGAAAATATCTTTATAAAAATAAAATAATAAAGTTTAAAAAAAAAAACCCACTTAAGCAATAATTTTGGTCTTCATAAATTTTTGGGTAAAATGAAGGGAGTAAGAAATTAAATAAAATCTGTGGATAAAATGTAAAGAAGAAATTAATTGTTTTAACTTTTGATAGTTTAAAAAGATACTAAATTAATAATAAAAGTAAAAGAGGTTAATTTGCACAACTGTCATTTCTAGCTCATTAAAAAGGGGAAAGAGGGAAATATAAAAATTAGGAAACTAGGGAATGAGGCAACATAAAAAGGGAAATAGGGGAACTTATGATAAAAAGCGGGAGGTCAACTTAGTAAAGAATATGCATTTAAAGAACCTTCTAAATTGAACTAAATTATCAATTTCATTTTAGGGAAAGCTTTTAAAACCTGTAAGGGAATCTAGGGACACCTAGGAGTGATTTTAGGAGTAATCCTAGGTGGGTGAGGGAAATTAGACAATTTAATAAAGTAAATAAAATAATTATTGGAGGAATGTGGGGGATGAAGAACACTTGTACGATGGAGAATTTTTAGAAGATTTTTATTTAAAACTTAAATTAAATGAGATTTAGGGAAAGTTTGGAAGTTCTAAAACTCTATAAAAGAGTGGAAGGAGAAGGAAGAAGGGGATCGACTGTTAGCATAACGTTACGCTGCTGGATTAGTGACTTGACTGATTTACTTGTGGGGAGTTGGGATTTCCCAGCTCGGAGAGGAGTGGTAGCTCGGCCTTGCGAGGGGAGCTAAAAGCTAGACGTACCATATGGATAGTGTGTGGCCCCTTTGCAGCTCGGGGGGCTATGGGGGAAGCAGAGTACCCCTAGTGTTGGCTGGGAGGTACCGGTGTAGTCTCGATGGTCGACGAGCAGGATTTGCATGGAGCACGCGGATGACACTCGGAGCAGGCGAACAGGCAATGGTATGCATTTCGGTTGAATGATAAAATGTGTAGGATGTATGATTTATATCTGTAGGTGTATTATTTTGCGATTGTATATGGGTTTGTTGCACAAGAAACCCATCCCTATACCCAGCTCGATTTTCATGACTGAAATTATATGTCTAAATTTTAAGACTGAATTTTTAGGTTTGACTCGATTTTTGAAATTTATGTCTAAATTTATAAGTTTGAATTTATATTTCTGAAGGAATAGGTTGTGTGAATACTATAGTAGGATTCATTTTCCACCATAATAGTCCGGGCATATATGACTCCATTTGCCTCTCGAATGCTTGACCACTTGTTAGCCAACGATATGTTTCTTCCTTAATGTAATCGAAACCGAGGTTAGCCATCGCACCAGGAAGAAGAGTTCCCCTAAATGGCAACGCCCCTTTTTACATGCAGCTCACCGACCGCGTAACCACTTGGAAGGGCAATTACTCTAATTTCGATTACAGATAGTTTGGGTTTCAAGTGTCTTTTTGTCTGTACATCTAGCCACTTACTGATGTATTTAACCTTAAGTTTTGAGGTTGAGGATAGCTCTCATTACTTGCAATCAAAGCAGTTCCCCATCCTTGATAGCCGCACCGTTGAGCATAGTAGTCTTGAAAATATCATGACCCGGTCAATCAACAAAAGACACAAGTCTTAACAGCTTCATACGAGTGTTTTCAATTCCAGCGACATCACACAAAGGACTATCTCCCTTCCCACTTCTGTATTCCTTGTAGCTCATTGGTCGAGGGCAACAATCATCTTCACATGTATATATTTTGCGTTAGCATATCCTAGCTTAATAGTGATGTTTCGCTCCAATTCAATATTGAAACGAACTGTCTAAACACCATATTTTTCTTTAACAACTGTTGATTTTTTCGGTATGCCACATGCCCATTTGTACCTATGTTTATTGTATCCTGACAAGAAATGACCACTTGAGAAAGTGGATTCAACTTGGTAACATCCAGCTTGTTCAGGTCCTGCTCCATTAACTCCTTTTTCGACTTTTTGGCACTTGATGGATGATAAGCCCTCGCAAAATGAATTTCAATGCAGAGAGTATCAGGACTGCAGATCTACCTGCATAGATGAGACGAATTGCTTGATTGTTCAAAGTTGATCAGAAGGTATGTGGGCACCTTCACTTCTTACTCTGCCTTCGCCGTCTACTCTGATTTTTCCAAAGAATGGGATTGGATTGGCGATGTGGGTGCAGCAATGGGTGTCGAAGAAAGACGAGAAACCTTTTGCAAAACACACCCAGAACATGCTGACTCCGCCCACGGGTTTAGCCTCCCTTTCCTTCTAGATTTTCACTGTCGAAAGACTTCGAATTGCCTTCTGGAATGCTAACGTTCCACTATTTTAACTTTCGTTTTACTGGTGCCTGGTAGTGGGCGATTTTGGAAAACCGTTGCCATTTTTTTAGACGGCGAAGTCTTTGCTTGCGACCTGGCAGGGACCGTTTCTAGTTTGGTATTGGGATTGACTTGATTGTTGTAGCTACCCACGACCCCTTTTTTCTTGATTTTTTTGGCATTGTGCTAAATTGGGAACCCCTTTCAGCTAACCGATTATCTATGCTTGGTGGTATTGTGGGTTAGGCCTGGGTAGACACTGCAGATAGCTTTTATGCGTTGATATTCTGAATTAAACATTTCCAGGATGTAACTGGCAGAAATGTTATTGGTGACCGTTGTTAGCCTTGATTTATTTAATGATAATTTAATCACTGAAGGAAATGACAGTTTGGTAGCAATAGTTCTTTAATGCTAGTTGGGATTGTCGTAAATCAATAATGACAGTCAGTGCATTTGCAGGAAATTTTTTTGAATTTTAAACTTTCAGACCTCATTATACACCGTGCGTCTTGCTAACTTTGGACAGGATCTGCACACCTGGGCGTATTCCCTTTGCAGATTTATCTTGATTATGTTTCATAATTTAATTTTAGACCATAACTTACATGAGGATTTATGTATACCTATATGTTAGGTAACACATATTAAGATTTTTATAATTCATTAAGTTAATGGAGTGAAGTGATTTGACGTAGGGTTTATTTTAATTCACCAAGCGGTTAAATATGGAATGATTTACCTTATGTAAAATTTATCAATCATATAAAAGTAATCAACTTATAATCCCTTGGACCTTGAACTACCCTTAAGGCTCGTCTCTTTAAGTTTTTATATTATACTAACTCTTGGGGAGGTAAAGGAATCTTGGAGTCATTCTTGATAAGTTAACAAGTGCTCCTTAAGAGATTTTTATGATGGATATTGGATAAATTACTTTATTTGAGACCATCATTTTTACACTTTTATTTTAGAATATAATTAACAAATGCAATTGACAATTCCTTATTTAAATGGTACTTGATGGAATTATATTACCTGTATTGGCATTAAGTTAATATAAAATTGTTACTCACAAGACATTCAGTACATGTAGCATTAATCGTAAATTTGTCAAGATAAAATAATTTGTTTTAATTACTGATAAATAGGACAAAATTTATGATAATCTAGATTGATTAAACCTGTCAATCCTCACTTGTAACTTGATTATTCTATGATGAGATCGATGACCGAAGACTTTGTTGATAAGCTAGATGCTTGGATTGTTTGTGATTGGTTGTAAATCGGATTTCTTGCGCCTTGTAGATAGAATGATTAATTAAATTGTTTTCTAATGCGCTAACAAACCTTGATGATGATGGATTGATTTAGAACTAGATTAGTAATGCACGGTTAATTAAAGTTAATGTATGATGAATTACAGTAAAGTTTACTCTCACCCTTGGTTAAATTGAATTTGGTTGATAGAACGAATCTTAGTTAATCATTGATGTTGGTAGATTTAGCATTTTTAGTTTTGGTCTGCTTGTGTCAGGTGGGATGTAGACACCTCCATGTTCCTTAGAACAGTCGCCAACCCTGAGACCTTAAATGGTTAAAATCGATGGGAATCTGGGCTTGAGCATTGCTTATGTGTCTTGGAGGTCCTAACCATTGCAGGGTAGGACAGGCGGGTAGTTATTCTTTTTATTCTCGTCGGTTGATTGTCGCTCTTTGCTTCCGGACGCTTGATGTGCATCTTGGGTCGTCATGTTGTTGTCACCGTTGCATGCGACATGTTAGTCGTCGCATTGCTACGCAAAGTATAATGTATTTATTACCCTTGTACACACGCACACACATTAAAAAAAAAAAAAAAATCTCGTTATATGAGGTTCGTCGTCGTAATGAGGAGGTTTGTTACAAGGCATTAAATTAAGAATTTAAGTTGCTAATTTATTCAGCCACCTAAGATCAGATTTGAGCCTAGTATTTGTGGATTTCTCATTGTGAGAACGATCGAAAACCAGGAACGAAGACGACGAGTGACATGCTCGGTGACGGCGAGTGATAGGTTGCGGTGATCAGTGATTAAGAGGTGAGTGGACGGGTCTTGAAAGGTGAAATGACGAGTTTGGTGAAATGACGGGTTTTAAACCACAGTGAAATGAAATACGGGCTACACAGGTTCCGAGTTTTATCATGCATGATCCGCATGGGATGGGCATACATTTCACTTCAATTAATACACAATGCAGTAGCCTCCCAATGATTGGGATGATGCATGCGGGATAGCCTTTGCCTTTCCACTACAACTGGACTATACTCTACATTTGTGTGTGGGCTCCACGCGGATTGGACTCTACTACATATGGTTTACAAGTTGAGATGCATATAGATAAAACCAAAAGGCGGAGATGATCCACGACGTAGATTAAAGCATTAAATTAAGAGTTTTCATCAATGGGCTTCCACGAAATTTCGATATTAGATGGGGCACCGCGTGGATTAAAGGATTTACTTTTGGAGTTTTCGTCCTTTCGTTAGGGCTAGGCTTCAACAAAATTTCGAATATGTACAAACCTTGAAAGCAACACCTCCCTGCAGAGTTTATTAATCCACAACACACATTGGACTACTCGACTTGAATGAAATTTCGAATATATATAGACCTTGAAAGCAACACCTTCATGCAGAGATTATTAATACCCAACACACATTTGACTACTAGGCTTCAACAAAATTTTGAATATGTACAAACCTTATTAATACCAACAAGACTATTTTAGTGATAGTCCTAGCTCTGACCAACCTACCCTAAAAGTTGAATTAGTAGGGTCCTACCCTCAAATTATGGAAGTTAGGGTCCTACCCAAAATACAATTCTTAATATTTAAAACAATTTAATTTTCTTACTTTTAATTTTAAAGTATTTTAGAATAAAACCTTTATCATATAAAATAAAATATACTTAAAATTAGAAAACAATATATTTAAAAAAAAATTAAATAATTATAATACAATCTAAAATTAGAAAATAAAATATTTTTAAAAACATAAAATAATTATAATTATTGTTTTAAATATTTATAGCAATTTGAATTTGATCTATGTCTTGCTTAGTCATTTTAGATTGGATCCGATCAAGCTTATTCAAGACTCCAATCTATTCGACGTGCTAGGCTTCCTACCATGAGTGATCACCTTCACATATGATTAAGTAAAAATCATCCAATCTATACAACATTAAAAAAAAACTCAACGAACATGACATAAAAAAATAATGGTTTAAAAAATAAATTTCAAAATTTTAATGGCGCTATATTAGTTCCTGTTTAAATTTCAAAATTTAGTGCGGAAGTGCCAATGGCGCGATATTAGTTTTCTGTTTAAATTTCAAAATTTGAATCCACAGTCCTGGGCGGTATGAATTCCCTCTATTTAAATTTCAAAATTCAAATCGCCTTGGATCGTCCACGTCCACATATGCAGAAGCAGAAGCCGCAGTACAATGCATACCTTGGAAATGGTGTTAACGGCGATGATGGCGCTAACGGAGATCGAGTCGGGAAGAGAGATGACGGAAAACGATCGCGCTAACGGAGACGGAGAACCCTCAGGAAAGCCACCTGCGGAGTAAGGACACTTCGGAGGGAAAATTGCTCTTGAATTAGCCTACTCTTAAAGCAAAACACTACAAATCGTCAACCTCAATCTTTGTCATCAGCGTGTTTTCCATGTTTATATTACATTTAGTAGATAAACATGTTCATATTGACTCTTTAAATCTGAGAAACACCTTAATATATTCCACTTGTTTACACCAATATCTTGTTTTATTAAGATAAAATTGAGATTTTCCAGTAATAATAATATGATAGGATATCTAATTTTTAGATATATTTAAAGAAAAAAAACTACATGAATTATCTATAATACTTAAAACGGAAATGAATTATCCAATCAATTGCATGTGAAAATGTAAAAATTAAACCATACAAATTGTGCAACTGTAAAGCATGAATGAAATTTGCTTGACAAGTGCCTATTGGCCTTAATTCTTGTCACCAAGAAATTCTCCACAATACTCAATATTATTCTTGTAACAAGGAAATTCTCCAACACTAAATATTAAATTTCTCAAAAAAATAAAGAATATTCACTATTTCAATTTTTCAAATTCTTTCTTATATTTCACATATTAATACCAATAAAAATTTTCAACTTTCCTTTATTTTAATTTTTTATATTAATTAAAAAATATATATATAATAAGTTTTTTTCAAAATTTTAAATTAACTTAAATTAAATTATACATCGTATCAATATAATGAATAATAAAGTTATTAAATTATCAAAAAAAAAATAAACATGTATTTTTATTTCTTTTCTTTTTAATTTTTTTTATTTAAATTTTTTATAATATATATTTTTTAAATATCTTTTTTTAAATTTTAAATTAAATTAAATTAAATTATACATCTTATCAAATTATCAAATTACTTTAAAAAAAAATTACAACATATATTTCTATTCCTTTTCCTTTTAACATTTTTTATCCATTTTTAAATTCAATTTCTCTTTGAATTTTCTTTAAAACCATTCCCACACAAATTGAGCAATAACAATAAAATTTTGTAACATCTAATTCCATTGCTTTCATTTTACTTTTGAGTTCATAGACTTTTAAATTTTAGTTATTTAATTTTTTTCCACTTTAAAAATCTATTAAGATTAATTTATAAATTTATAATATGAATAAATAATATAAATATAATTGTGAATAAATTGTAACATCTAATTCCATTGCTTTCATTTTACTTTTAATTTTTTTGAGTTTATAGACTTTTAAATTTTAGTTATTTAATTTTTTTTCCACTTCAAAAATCTATTATCATTTATTGTAAGATTGATTTATAAATTTATAATATAAATAAATAATATAAATATAATTGTGAATAAAAATATGAATACATATTTTTAAGAATTAATTTATATATATATAATTTAAGAGTTTTTTATTCAAATATTAAAAAGCATAAATAATCTTATAATGATGATAATTATTATTATTTTTAAGCTTTTTCAAATTTGGTAGAATTTTTTTAAAGGAGTTTTATTCAAATATTAAAAGTATAAATAATGTTATAATTGTATTTGTAATTTTGAAAATAACTCGTGTATGGAGTTTTTTTTTAAGTTTGTTTCTAGTGGATTGTTGAAGTAATAAGTAATAAAAGAGTGTTAGAAGATAATATGATTATTAGGGAAAATGATAGACATAGTTGTTATAAATTAGTAGTAGTGAAAAAAGGGGAGTTATTTTGTTAGTGTTAATAAAGTAAAAGTATATAATAAAAGGTTAAATTTTAAAGTTAAGAGAATAGTTAGTCAATAATAATAATTAATGAATTGAAATTAGTTAGAGGTTAGGAATTGAAATATAATTCAAAAAAAGAGTTATTTTGTTATTATTAATTAATATATAAAAAATCAAATTATAATCTAACATGATAGTTAATCAATAATAATTCTTAAATAATGATATAATTAAGAGTAATTAATCATTGAAATTAGTTAGAGGTTAGTTATTGACGACAAAAAAGAATAATTAAAAATTAAAAGATTTAGAAAGGTAGAAAATCTGTGAAAAAGGGGAACATATGAATAAATGAAAAGTTGAATAATAAATTTAAAAGAATGGTTAGTTAATAATCATTATTAATTATTAATTTTATAATCAATGCTATTTAAATTATATAATTAATACTAGTTACATAATAATTACAATTAATTAGAGAGAATAAGGATAATTGGAAATTGATTGAAAATCATGGATTTAAAATGATTAAATTGAAAATTATGGATTTATGATGATAAAAATTATTGATTAGAGATTGGAATGACGGAAATTTCTTACAAAGGGGGGTGGGGGGTTGCGTGGGAATGGACGAGGAAAGGGTGGCACAAGAAATGCATACAAAGGGGGGTGGGGAGGTTGCGTGGGAATGGATGAGGAAAGGGTGGCACAAGAGAGACATACAAAAGTTTAGTTTGACTATCTCATGATATGAATGGCATGTTTCCGCGATTGGCTAATTTAATACCCATCTTCACGGTTAAAATTGTTAGTATGTTTTTTGATTTCAAGAGCTTCGTGTATGACACTTGAAGAGTAATAGGGTGTTGAGGCCAGGATTCTCGTTTTGTCAAAACAAATTAGAAGTTTAGAATTGAAAGAGTGTTCGGCAATAGTTGATTTGGAGATGTGATTGTGGGTTGTGTCTGTTATGTTATGAGAAACTGTGAAAATATGCATACTTTAATGTTATAATCATTTTTTTTAAAGCTTTTCCAAGTTTGATAGAATTTTTTTTAAGGGTTTTCTATTCAAATATTAATAGAATGTACAAAAATGTTCACTATTCAAAATGCAGGCATCATAATGGCCATCAAATAGGTCCCAAAAAACTATGTATCTACTAACCTTCCCTTGAAGGGAAACCATGTTAGATGCTAAAAAAAGACTATAACCATTTAAAATTGTATTTCGTATTAGAAAATGTAATAAACTAAAAGACAAGGACCCTATAGAAGCTAGAGGAAGGGTTATCAAATATTTGCAACCCATATGGAGGAAGCACCTAAGGATAAGGTGCCAAATCTAGAGCATCCAAGCCCAAGGAGCCTAGGTATCAGAGACACCTAGGCATGCCACGTGTCATCAGAGCCCAAGGATTCCCTCCAAGGATACTACTTACGCCCATCGATCACAAACTCTCATTCCCCACACGCATGTCCTACCTCGGGAATATACACCTTCAATGTTCCACAGTCCATCGACCGCTCCACTTCCCTTCTAGGGCTTTAGCAACAGGTCGGATCAGGAATTCTCAGAGCTTTGTAGTTGTTGTTGGGCTCCCTCAAGGAGAAATCACTTCCCCAACAATCTCTCTCACATGGAGAGAGTTGCTCACAGGCCTGACACCCTGCTTCTTCAATCCACGGGCCTGGAAACCCACCTCCTCAAAACCACGGGCCTGACAACCTGCTTCTTTTATCCAGCTCCTAAGTCAAACGGGTAACCACAGTAGCAAAATCGGGTATAGGTTTTGGTAATGACAACAAGCCACACCAGTCCAAAGAAAAACGTGGGTAGCAACAACAAAATAGCTAGGGCGCGATATGGATCATGCACTGCGCAATCGTATTGTGACTCACAGACAAAATGGGTTAGCTTCACGGGTTTGCAGGTTTCAGAGGTTGCAGAGGTCAATGATGGAGGAAATGGTCGGCTGAGTGAATGCTCAGTCTGAGTGCGTGCGTGAGTGGGGAGCATGGCAAGAATGGGGAGCAAACTGCCACAACGACAGATTTTCCCCCATAAAACTACATGCGCCCAGGTTGGCACATGGCTCTCTTGGGAGCTCGTTCCTCTCCACTTGGAGTTCGTTCCTCCCCCAAAGGAACTTAGGATAACAGGGGTTATTTCCCCAAACCTTAGCATTTTAGGAAAAAAATTTATAATATTCCCTTGGCAATAAGCCCTCTAGCTTAGCCCTTTTTCCCAGCCTCTCAGCCCCATCCCTTTCCCTACCCAGTGGAGCTTAGTCCCCCATAACTCTTTCTTTGTGGTTGGTCTACACGCAACGATGTAATTATATTAATGATGTGAGTATTTACATATACAAAATCAGGCTCCTTGACCTTCAGCATCTAGGCTCTCCAACCTAATAAACACATAAGCCTCCAAACTTATAAACACTTGGCTCACCATCCTATAAACATGATTAAACATCATTACAATTTAGCAGGGGCTCGAACTTAGGGTATTAGAATCCCCTCCCCTTATTTATGCACTGTCCTCAGTGCATCTTACTTACATAATATCAACAAGATTTCCAAAATATTCAAAAAGATGCAAGTATTCTGCCTGCATAGCATCTTCATGCTCCCAAGTTGCGTCCTTGGGACCGTACTAGGTCCATTGGACCTTTAAAAATCCTATGGCTTGATTATGGAGCTGTTTGATTTTCTGGTCCAGAATGCATACCAGATGCACTTGAAAAGCGCGTCCTTACTCCACCTGAATCACATTCCAATCAATAACATGATTAGCATCAGGTATATATTTCTTGACCAATGATACATGGAATACATTATGAATAATCATAGATCCAGGTAATGCAAGCATGTAATCTATTGGTCCAGTCCTCTCTAGGATTTCAAACAACCCACAATATCTAACTACCAACTTGGAACAGATTCCCAACTTCAAGGAATTTTTGTTGGCCTTGACCTTCAAGAAAACATGATCGCCCACTTTAAATTACCTGTGAGTTATGCCCTTATCAACATAGATTTTTTTCCTGTCTTGGTCAGCCTTTAAATTCTGTTTTATCTTCAACATTTTCTCTTCCATTTCCTTGAGAAACTCTGGCCCAATCACTGCTCTATCAGCTGGGTTGTCCCAACTTACTGGTGTGTTGCACTTTTTTCCATAAAGTGCCTCAAATGGGCTCATCTTCAGTAATGC
This sequence comes from Picea engelmannii, assembly GCA_009831015.1. Taxonomy (NCBI): domain Eukaryota; kingdom Viridiplantae; phylum Streptophyta; class Pinopsida; order Pinales; family Pinaceae; genus Picea; species Picea engelmannii. The sequence goes on along the minus strand of ML785630.1, from coordinate 1,715,897 downwards.
TTGGTACCCATTGTTGTAGGAAAATTCTACCAAGTGTAGATAATCATCCCATTTAGATGGTTTGTCCATCACGTACATCCTTAGCATATCCTCTATCACTTGGTTCACTCTTTATGTTTTCCCATCAGTCTTGGGAAGATAAGTTGTGCTGAAGTTTAGATTTGTTCTGAACCCTTTGAATAATCCCTTCCAGAATTTTGAGGTAAACTTTGGGTCTTTGTTAAACACAATTGTCTTGGGTATTCCATGCAAGCGTGCTACTTCCCTCATATAAATATCAACAACATTGGTTTCCTTGTGAGTAACCTTCATTGGAACCAAATGGGCAGCTTTAGTAAGCTTGTCCACCACCACAATAACATCATGTTGCTTGCTTGTTCTGAGAAATTTGGTGATGAAATCCATTGTCACCACTTCCCACTTCCAATTAGGGATGGACAATGGCTACAACAACCCAACATGGTGTCTATGCTCAGCCTTGACTTTTTGACACTCCAAACATTTAGCAATGTACTCAACAATATCCCTCTCCATGCCTGGCCAATAGTATTGTCTCTTGATTGCTGCAATTGTTTTTCGATATCCTAGGTGTCCAACATAAGGTACATTATGCATCTCTTTCAAAATCGTACTCCTCAATTCATGAGAATTGGGTACACAAATTATGTTCCTGTATAAGAGAATTTCATCATTTCCCAATTCATAATCTTCAACCTTCTGTTGCGTTTTACCTTGTTGTAATTTTGGTACCAACTCCATGTACTGCAAATCTACTTTTGAAGCCTCATAAATTATTCCTTTAAGATCAGTTTGATACATGCTAATGGTTGTAGCATGCAGTTCATGAAATCTCTTGCTGAGTGCATCAACCACTTTGTTCTCTTTTCCTTTGATGTGCTTAACATCAAAGTCATACTCATAGAAGAATTCCAACCATCTGCTCTACCTAGCATTTAAAGTTGGCTGATCAAACAAATATTTCAAACCATTATGGTCTATCCTCAGCTCAAACATATTTCCCATGAGGTAGTTCCTCCACTTCTTCAAGGCGTGCACTATGGCTGCGAACTCCAAATCATGAGTGGCATAGAGTCTTTCATGCTCTTTCAATTTTCTGGATTCAAAACATAGCACAAACCATTCTGACCGAGGACTCCACCAAGTACTTCTTTGCATGCATCAGTCAAAACCACAAAATCTTCATTCATATCAACAATCCTCAGAATTGGAGCACTGGTTAACAACTGCTTCAATTGCTGGAAGTTGTTTTCACATTATGTTGTCCATTGAAACTTCACCCCCTTCCTTTGCAAGGAAGTGATTGGGTGAGCAATCCTCGAAAACCCTACAATGAATCTTTTGTAGTAGCCGGCTAGACCCATGAAGGATCTGAATTCTGTCACATTCTTAGGTGTTGTCCACCCTTTAATGGCCTCAATCTTTTCAGGGTCCATTGTTATCCCTTCTTCGGATATGATATGCCCCAAATAGTGAATTCAATTTTGATAAAATGAGCACTTGCTCAATTTGGTATACAATTGGTGCTCTCTTAACACTTGTAACACCATCCTCAAGTGATGATCATGCTCTTCTTCTCACTTGGAATATACAAGGATGTCATCCAAGAAGGCAATGACAAACTTGTCTAAGTATTCCTGGAAAACACCATTCATTAAGCACATGAAAACAACTGGTGCATTTGATAACCCAAATGGCACCACTGTGAACTCGTAATGACCATACCTTGTCCTAAAGGCGGTCTTGTTGATGTCTTCATCTATGATCCTTACTTGATGGTATTCTGACCTGAGATCAATCTTGGAAAATATCCTTGCATCATTTAACTGATCAAAGAGATCATCGATCCTTGACAAATGATACTTGTTATTTATAGTCACTTTGTTCAATTGTCTGAAGTTGATGCACAATATCAATGTCCCATCCTTCTTCTTCTTGTGTTATCCTTTCCAAGTGTTCATTTCAAGCATCATGTAATCTCTTTCGCGTGTCGTCCGATTGGCGCCTTTACGAAATCTCTAATCCTTAATTGCTCTTTGTCGTCACTGCCACCTTCACACTTTTTTCTAAATATGCAATTAGTAATCTTTAATGGTAAAAACTCATTACGCACGAACCATGGAGATTTTCATTGATCAGCGAAAGGCTTAAGGAGATCTTCCATTGATACACATTAAACCAATATTTGCGGAGGGTTATATTATCCCTTCCGAATTTGCATTTCAAACATCATTTGGAGAAAACAAAAATTCTCGTTAACTTATGGCAGCAGTTCGGCAACAGTTTTGTCCAGATATAGTAAACACCTTCGGGCATGATGACCAGAGGTTCCAGTACTCCAGGGCATATTCTTACTACTCATCTCCCTCCTCCCAGGAGAAAAAATGGAGATGGTCCCTTGGTGCACCGAGAGATATATTTCAAGACAAAGAATTCCAAGACAACCCTGCCTGCTCAGACAGCCTACCCGCCTATTTTGATGGCTGGCGCAGAGGTTGATGTAGTCGATTTTGAGCTGGAAGAAGATGATCTGATGGACGATGATACGACAATGGATGATGGCAATGCAGACGTTGTTTCCACTCCTGCGCCCAAATTGAAATCAACCATAACGGGGGGGCACTTCTTGGCTCGACGATGGCGGCCCCAACAAGACCAAAAGAAGGGGTTTCAGAAAAGAAACCGACGTTGAACGCAATAGCCGCTTTGCAGCTCGAGAGTAGGAATTCCAAAGGTCCAAATTAGTTTGTTATGGGCGAAAGTCTTTCAATGTAAGGAAATGGTCTCTTGATTCTCCTAGAGATATATTTCAAGCCAAATAATTATTCAATTGCAGGACCACTCTTCTGTTCTCTGAATATACAATTAACATCTTAGGGAATGAGGACCAGAACTCCCATTGGGGCAAGGAATATTCCTACTACTCATCTCCTTCCGCCCATAATGGACTAATTTGGGCCTTTGGTATTTCTCGTACAACCTCTGTCCCTGAAGTCTTCAACTGTGAGGAGGTGGTCTCTTGGTGTGTCCTAACTTTTAGTTTCAGGATCTTCTACTTGCCCTACAACATTTTTCGTCTTCTTCTTCATGGGAATCTTGTGAGAACTATCAATTTTAATGCAAGGATGGGTTCTTATGTCCTCCTGCGTTTGAAAAATTATGGGTTGATTTCTTGCTAGGGTGCTCAGTTGGAGCGATGTTGCGGGATGTCATGCTCTTCGCAGTGGCGACTGTGGATTGGAAACTCTTCTCATCGGGGCCTTTTCCCTCTTACTTGTAAAATTGATTTGTGCCTTGCAATGTCTCCAGGTCGCAAGCATCAAGAGCAGGAGTGTTTTTCACCTGCTTCAAGCCAAGGAATTATTCCACTGCGGAACCACTCTCTTGTTTCTTTGTCGCCTTAGGTCTTCCGCAAGATATTGAGATTGTGACAACGAACATTGACCTTCTGAGGAGAACACTGCCAGGACTTCCTAAAAAAAGCATGGTAATGATTTTTGCATGCATGTTGAAGAGCATCTCGATGGCTCCTGCATGTTGTCCCACTAGAGGAACAACACAAAATTGTATGCATGCTTTTTTTTTTTGTAGATCTTGTACCCGTGTTTATGACAAATATGTTCAATGTTTTGGTGCAAAGAACTCAGTCCAATTTCTATGGATATATATACACTGCCCAATATTTTTTTTTTATGGATTTATATTAAAAAATTTGCCTTGGAATCTTGGTTGCTGCTTCTTTCTTGAATTTAACACCTCTTCTCATTAGCATGGTTCGATAGTCTCATAGTTCTTGAATATTGTATTGGCTCAAGTAATTTGATTTAATATGGAGCATTCAACAATTATATGACAATGCATTGTGTCGATCCGATCAGGCTTCTATGGAAACAAAAATGAATTTTAGACAGTTTCAAAACAACATTCAATTCTATTTGTAATGCAGATAGAGCATAGCATGACTAAATCACATGCGACAGTCGGGGCCCCACCCTAGAAATTTTGTTTTCATCTGAGCCTTGCTAAGCAAACGATTTCTTATTTCCCTTTCACTTCCTTGATTCCTTTACTCCAAAAGGGAACATTTTATTAGTTGTCCATCCCCTGGCTCTATTTGAGCACTTTTTACTTTATTAATGAAATTACCAATTTTCTTGTTCGCGAATAAAAAAAAAAAAAACTGATCTATGGTGGTTGTAGTCAAATGGGACTATGAAATCAACTACAATATTAAAATTCAAGATCGTCATTATTGTTTCTAGAAATGAAATTATTAAGCTTTAATGCTAACAACCCATCATGCAAGAAGTTTAATACTTAAGTTAATATGTCAAAGTCATGGAAGAATGTATTGAGAACACAATTACTCCCACAAGTTGCAATAAAAACTAATCTTCAACAAAGCATTTGCTCACACCCTTTTTAATGGTACAAGCATAATAGAAAATGAGTAAGTGGATAAAATATTCGACTACGAAAATTGCCCTCCGCTTTTCTATTTTCCCACTCTTTTATCCCCTTCTTTTCCCTCTTTTATACTTAACCAAATTCCCCTTTCTTTTTCCCCCGTAGTTTCTCTTTCTGGTTACTTAGTTATTTTTTTCAAAAATGTCTTACTGCGCGGGTTGACCGATTCATGGGTTCACATTTTTATTCATGCTTTTATATCGTGATTTCGACCGAGCACTTCCCCTTTCCATACCTAGCCAATTTTTTGATTACAGGTTCTCGCCTAGGCGGTCTCTAAATTACACTTCCATTGTTTCTTTACCTGCAAACAACACTCTGGCTTCTGCGATATGAAAATTTACTTCTGGACTCCCACATCATCCCCTCTTCTGTGTTACACATTTTGCACTGAAATGTTCTGATACATACAATTTGACTGTCGGGGCCTCACGTCTCCTTGGGAACCCTTGTCACCCTATCTTGAAGCTCGTTTGACCGCTTTCCACACTTGGCCATTTCTTGGAATCTCTTTCACGGATCGTCGAGTTGGTGGGTTCAGGAAATTTCCAATTCCTAGTTGTTGTTTCCTGTGCCCGCCACCTTCAGACTTCTTTCCAAGTATATGCAATAAGTATACAACTTCTCCACAAACATATAGAAAATATCTTGCTAGGAAATGGAATATCTACTACAGATTTGAATATATTAGCCTTTCTTTTCCCTCTTCTATACTTAACCAAATTCCTGTTTCTTTTTCCCCTCTACTTTCTCTTTCTGGTTACTTAGTCATTTTTTCCAAAAATGTCTAACTGCGCAGGTTGGAGGATTCATGGGTTCACATTTGCACTTGTGCTTTTATATCGTGATTCTGACCGAACGCTTCTCATTCCATACCTAGACACTTTTCAGATCGCGGATTCTCGGGCATGCGGGCTCTAGATTGCACTTCCATTGTTCTATGACCTGCAAAGAGCACTTAGAATTCCACGATATACAAATTTATTGCCGAACTTCCACATCATACCCTCTTCCGTGATACACAGTTTTCACTCAAAAGTTATGAGACTTGCAATTTGACCTTAGGGTCCTCACGTCTCATGGGGAACTGTTGTCACCCCATTTTGAAGCTCGTGCGTCTGCTTTCCATACTTGGCCATTTCTTGGAATCTCTTTCGCGGATCGTTGGGTTGGCGAGTTCACGAAGTCTCCAATTCCTAATCGATGTTTCATGTACCCGCCACCTTCTCACTTCTTTCCAAGTATGCAATAACTGAGGTTTAATGCTAACATCTCACCATGCCTCTAGGAGATAGTCATACTAATTGTCCCTACATAACTTGTCCAAAAACATGCATAAAATATCCTTCTAGGTAATGGGATATCTATTACAAATATCAATATATTAGTGAAACGAGTCCCACCGACCGTTTCCATATTCCATACTTACCAAAATTTTCTTTTGTGGGTTCTCGGATAGGCAGACTGCACTTCAAGTGTTCCTTGACCTGCAAACAACACCCCAACTTCCACGATATACAAATTGACTTCCGGACTCCCACATCATTCCCTCTTCTGTGTTACACATTTTGCACTCAAAAGTTCCAATACATACAATTTGACCATCGAGGCCTCACGTCTCCTCGAGAACCCTTGTCACCCTATTTTGAAGCTTGTCCATCTGCTTTCCACACTTGGTCATTTCTTGGAATCTCTTTCTCGAATCGTCGGGTTGGCGGGTTTAGGAAATTTCCAATTCCTAGTCGTTGTTTCCTGTGCTCGCCACCTTCACACTTCTTCCCAAGTATATGCAATAAGTATACAGCTTCTCCAGAAACATGTAGAAAATATCTTTCCAGGAAATGGGATATCTATTACAGATTTGAATATATTAGCCCTTCTTTTCCCTCTTCTATACTTAACCAAATTCTCGTTTCTCTTTCCCCTCTACTTTCTTTTTCTCGTTACTTAGTCATTTTTTCGAAAATTTCTAGCTGCACGAGTTGACAGACTCATGGGTTCACATTTTCACTCGTGCTTTTATATCGCGACTCTGACTGACCACTTCCCCATTTCATACCTAGCCATTTTCCAATCGCGGATTCCTGGGCAGGTGGGTTCTAGATTGCACTTCCATTGTTCTGTGACCTGCAAACAACACCCTGACTTCCATGATATAAAATTTTACAACCGGACTCTCACATCATACCCTCTTTCGTGTTACACAATTTGCACTCACAAATTCCGAGACCTACAATTTGACCGTCGGGTCCTCACGTCTCATGTGGAACTATTGTCACCCCATTTTGAAGCCTGTCCATCCGCTTTCCATACTTTGTTGTTTCTTCGAATCTCTTTCGTGAATCGTCGGGTTGGCTGGTTCATGAAATATCCAATTCCTAATCGTTGTTTCCCGTGCCCGCCACCTTCACACTTATTCCCAAGTATGCAATAACTGAGGTTTAATGCTGACAACTCACCATGCCTCGAGGAGACCGTCATAATAACTATCCCTACACAACTTGTCTAGAAACATGCATAAAATATCCTGCTAGGTGATGGGATATCTATTACAAATATCAATATATTAGCGAAAATGAATTCCACTGACCATTTGCCTATTCCATACTTACTGAATTTTTCGCTTGCGGGTTCCCGGACAGGCGGGTTCAATATTTCCTTTGCATTGTTCTAGGACCTACAAACAACACCCAAAATTCCGCGATATACATGCAGAAAAGATCTTGCCAGGTAATGGGATATCTATTACAAATTTCAATATATTAGCTAAAACGAGTCCGACCGACTGTTTCCCTATTCCATACTTAGCCACTTTTTCGATTGCGAGTTCCCAGACAAGCGGGCTCAAGATTTACCTTCCATTGTTCAGTGACTTGCAAACAACACCTGAAATTCCGCAAATATACAAACCAACCGCTGGACTGCCCCATCATGCACTCTTCCCTTTTACGCCTTTTGCAGTCAAAGTTTTTGAGACATACAATTTGACCATCGGACCCTCACCTCTCCTGACAATCCCCTGTAACCCTATTTTGAAACCCGTCCGACCACTTTTCATACTTGGCCATTGCTCTTCCCCATCCCCGTCACCTTCACACTTGTTTATAATAAAAAATTGTTTATAAACACACACACACACACACACATATATATTATAAAGACATATAATTTGACCGTCGGGCGCTCACCTCTCCTCCGTATCCCTTTCAACCCTACTTTCAAGCTCATCTAACCGCTTTTCATATATATATATATATGCAATTAGTAAGCTTTAATGCTAAACCAAGATTTGAGGAAATCTCCCATTAATACGCATTAAACCAAGATTTGTGGAGATTTATATTATCCCTTCCAAGTGTTAATTTCAAACATCATGGAATGTCGTTCGCGTGTCGTCAGGTTGGCCCATTCACGAAATATTCAATCCTTAATTCTGAAAATGAGTCTAATCGATCGTTTCCCTATTCCATACTTACCCACTTTCTCGGAATTCTGCAAATATACAAACTGGCCTCTGAACTGACCCATCATGCCCTCTTCCGTTTTACGCATTTTGCAGTGAAAAATTTCGAGACATACAATTTGACTGTTGGACACTCACTTCTCCTAAGTATTTTATGTAACCCTATTTTGAAGCTCGTTCGACCGCTTTTCATACTTGGTCATTCCTTACTTTCTCTTCCCCGTCTCCGTCACCTTTGCACTTGTTTATAATAAAAAATATGTTTATAAAAACACACACACACAGACACACACATATATATAAGGTCTTATTTCTAAATATGCAATTAGTAAGCTTTGATGCTAACATCTCATAATGCAGGAACCGTATAGATTGTCATTGATGAGTGAAAGGCTTGAGGAGATATCCCATTAATATGCATTAAACCAAGATTTGCAGAGGGTTATATTATCCATTCCGAGTGTTAATTTCAAACATCATGGAATGTCGTTCACACGTCGTCGGGTTGGCGCGTTCACGAAACCTCCAATCTGTAATTGCTCTTTGTCGTACCCTCCACCTTCGCACTTCTAAGCATGCAATACGTAATCTTTACTGCTAACATCTCATCATGCAACACCCATAGAGATTGTCATTAATGAGCGAAAGGCTCAAGGATATTTTCCATTCACACGCATTGAACCAACATTTGCGGAGGGTTATATTATCCCCTCCAACTGTTCATTTCAATCATCGTCTGGAGAAAACAAACGTTCTCATAAACTTATGGCACCATCTCGACAACAGTTCTGTGGAGATACAGTGAACATATTTGGGCACGAGGACCAGAACTTCCAGTGGTCTAGGGCATATTCTTACTACTCATCCCCTTCCACTCAGAATGAAATAATTTGGACCTTTGGGATTGCTCGTGCAGGCTGTGTCCCTGAAGTTTTTGACTGTAAGGATCTATTCTCTTGGTGCACCGATAAATATATTTCAAGCCAAATAATTATTCCACTACGGGACCACTCTTTTGTTTCTTTGTCACCTCAGGTCTTCTACCAGATGTTAAAATTGTCGGAGCCAACATTGACGTTCAGAAGAGAAGACTCCAAACAGTTCCTAAGAAAGCATAATAATGGGTTGGACCTCTTGCCCGATTTCTTGGAAGACCCGATGGAAGTTCCTAAAGATATCACAAACTTGTAGGTTAGTTCAATTAGAAATCCATTCCGGGAAATTGCCTGGTTGTTTACAAGAATAATGGGACATGAATCCACAACAACTATTTCCCGCATGGTTCTTTATATTTTGTATTTCACAGTCAAGGAACAAGCCATTTTTTATTGGGGGAAGCTAATTTCCCATGAAATCTGTTCCCAATTGTCAAGCTTAAAAAAGGAGAAGAAATTTTATATGTCATCCTACTTGGTTTTCGCGATAGCGCATTGCTGTCAATTTCCAAAACTGTCTCTGTCCAAGAAGGTAAATTGGGAATTCAACCCAGTAACCTTCTGGTACCAGGCCTTGTGGAAGCAGAAGGCCTCCAACTGTTTTTATGAGGTTTTTAATGACTTTGTCTCTGTTTTCAAAGTTTTATTATTAGGAGAAGATGCTCCCCTCATATCTGACCAGGAAACCAATTTTTTGGACAGGAAAGGAGCACTTGAAAAAATGGATAATTACAGTGTGATAAGGATTTTTGGCTCCAAGAAAAAACATGCTCTCCTTCCATGTCACATTACAGACATAATTTTTGTTATAGAAATAACAATGCAATACAACTACCGGTTGCATATATTCCATGAGAAGAGAAAAAAACAGTTCATTCCTTTGCCTTGAAAAGTTGGGGACTTCGTGTTGAGGAACACCAACAAAATTGACGAATTCACAACCCATTTCAACAACTTGAACCTAAGATATGTTGAAAGGCTAAGAGGGTTCGACCCCAATCACATTTTTTTAGAACATTTACTTAGCGTTGGCATCGACAATTCATTTTTCCAGAGACACCTGAGCGAAAACAGAGACATTGATGAAAACAATCTTGCTTCTAATGCTGACGACCTAGACACATTGCAAAGCACCACTGAATTGTACAAGCAACATGGAAAAGACCCCGGTGAGAAGAGTGTTAAATCATCGGATAACACTCCCAAAAGTACGACATCCCAAAGCATTTCTCCAATGACCCACCACAATAAGAAAGCAACCCATAATTCTTCAAATGGAGGAGGAGATAACAACCCTCCTCACCCTAAAATTGACAGTTCTCACAAGCTTCCCATGGAGAAGAAGAGAAAAGAAATTGTAGGGCATGGGGAAGAGCTCGAAATTGAGAGTGAGAACATGGAACTTGAGACTGATCTAGATAGCATATTCTGCAACCTTGATCAGCCCAGAGACGCGATCCAACATAGTCTCCCAATGCACATAGCTGATACCAAATTTTTTGATGAAGATGAATCCTTCGTATTCCAGAGTGTTCTTTTTTACAACGAGTCTAAAAAATTAATTATTGAAAAGAGAGATATAAAAAATAAGAAAGGGAAATCTCGTTTAGAGGTAAAAAATAAGAAAGGGAAATCTATGTTCGAAAGAACGAAAATTTCAAACATAGCAAAATGGATTATATAGTTTCAAAAAATAGATGGGACTCTAGAGGCCACGTGACATTTACTTCATGGATACTACCTATGCTTCATACTGCTTGCCACATCTCCGTTGCACTTTCCATCTGCCTCCGCTACTTTTTCCCCATCCCTATGCATTTATTCTCAATTCAACTTGGCAAGGACTATGTTGTCATGCAACACTTGTTACAATTGTGTGGATTTATTTAAAGTTTAACTATGTATTAGTTTTGAAATGTCCCATTTTTTGAATAGACACTTTACCTTTCACCAAGGTAATATTAAAGCAATGTGAGATTAAAAAGTGTTAATATATAAATGAAATATATAAATAATAGGAAAACTAATTAATTAAAAAAAAAAAAACTGTATTATCAAATTATAATTAAATAATAATAATAATAAAATTATAGATTAAATATTTTAAAATTAATTATAAAAATAAGAATAAATAATAAAAACTGTACTAAAAATAATTATTGTTCAATAAAGGAATCTATCATGAACTCTTAAATGAGGAAAAGACCCAAAAATAAAACAATAAATTGAAAATATCATGAACTCTTAAATGAGGAAAAGAACAAAAAATAAAACAATAAGATAACATGTTATATATATATATATATATATATATATATATATATATATATATATATATATATATATATATATATATATATATATAAAGTGAAAAATGAAAAGGGTCCAAGGGTAATAGGAAACAATATTAATAAACAAAGAAGAGAAAGCCTAAAGTTAAATTAAGCATATTGGACATAAATTTATTTTAAAAAGTCAATTTTTTTTTTGGGAAATATATATAAATAATGATGAAAAAGAAATGATTTTTTTAAGAAGATAAAGGTAATAATTTTAAAAGTAAAGGTAAATAATTTTAGAAGAGTGAAGGAGATTTGTCAATTCCATTTTTATTTTTATTTTTTTAATTTTAATTTTTATTTGTGTTTTTTTAATGGTTAATTTTTTTAATATTAATATATTTTATTCATTGGTTTATTTTTTTAAACTATTTTGATTGGTTTTCTTGATGATGGGTGGAGTATTTAGTAGAAATGTTGGGATGTTTCATTTAAATATTTCCCATGATTTATGGATGGTAAATTGAGTAAATAGTGGACCCTGATTAAGAGACTCAAACCCATGACCTTTATTTTTTCAGGAAACAAATCTATTAATTTTATTAAAGATAACAAAATTACAATAATAGATACCAATTGGTATTTTCATGTGTCTTTGATGGGCTTGGTACATGTTAGCACTTTGTAAATTTGTTCGACTGATAAAACAAACGACAGAGGTAACCTACAAACCAACTTTAGAGTTGGGTACTAGCCTTCTCAACTCAGAGAGGGCTCTATTGTCACTTGGTATTTCTTTGAAAATCAATGGCTAGGTTTTGTTGTTTTAGGGTTCTTTTAATAAATTTGTTGGCAAGGAAGGGGAGGGACACTTAGGGCTATGGAGTCAAACTTCTGAAAATGAATGGAAGCACTGACTGGTCGGTATAAATATCCAGAGGAGAAAGACTAAATGAGACGATAAATCTGAGTTATAATTTGTAAATTTGCAGAGTGTAGGAAGAAAAGAAAACTATAACTACATCAGAGCATTAAATAAATGAATTCTAAATTAGCTAGGAAGAAATTAACACAGTTTAAATTGCTTCAGCCAAGAGCATCACAGGATGAATTTAGGGCCTTTGACTATCCAATTTAAATAGAAGACAGTGAAAATGAAATCAGAAATACAAAAAATACATACAAAGAGAGGAGACAAAACTCAGATCACCACCTTTAGAATCGTTTCATGGAAACTTCAAGACTTCTGCATGTGTATTCAATTCAGTTTCAAAAAATTACATTCAAGTTTCGAATAGCTAAAATCACGCCCTTGCACTTCTACCAATTTCTAGTACATTTGGAACTCTTAATATTTATACAAGTTGAGTTCCTTCGGTTTGAAACCGATTACATGGTAAAAATGAAACCTTTCAGTTTTCGAAACCAATTACAATGATTACAAATGATAGTTTCGGTTTGAAACTGATTACAATAATTAACAAGGAAACGTTTCATGATCCATATTTTGATTCCTCTGACGCTTCAGTCCCGATCTTTGCCACTAGTTTTGCTCTCGTCTTCCACCTGATCTTTCATCTTTAGTGAGATTTGGACATCATCTACTGGACCCTAGAAAAATCCACTTTGTCTTACCCAACTGTACTATCTCTTTCCATTGCAAGTCAGAAGGGATATCACAATTTGTCATTTCTTTGATCAAGATCTCTAGGTCAATGCAGGAAGAATATGACATGATTGGTAGTCCAAGTTTGACTTCTTTGAACTGATTCAGAATCTCAAAGTCTGTAATCATATGCTCAACCAGGGTAGCTCCTTTCAGATTTTCCTCCAGGGTTTCAAACTTGGAGTGATCCATTCTGCACTGAGTGAGTCAAGTATTGTATTCTTCCTGATCATATAATTTTCCTTTGACATCCCAAAATGGTAGGAGGCCTTTGATAGACAATTATTCAAACAAATATTTGAACTCTTGCACACTTTGCTCCATCTGTGTTTCCTTGGTTTGGACTGATTTCAACAGGTTATGTTTATAAATAACCCTCCTAGCCCAGATGGTCAATGTAGTCACGTCTTTAACTCCAATAGTCTGAAGTTCTGCAGTAGGTATGGAGTTGAGTAGATTTATGGCATTTTGGGCCCATTTTGATGGCTTCTTTGCCAAGGTTTCATTTAAAACAGTGCACCTGCTTCTGACTGTGATGGCTATGTTGTATTTATCATTGATGAAGTTTAAATACACTCTGAACTTGGTAGCTTCAACAACTATAAAATCCCAGATGATATGATTGCCCCCTTGCAATAGGGCTTTGCCTCTTAATCTCATCTTTAACTTATCTATCCTTTCCTGCAAGGCTTCATTCTCCTTTTGAAATTGAGCCATTCTTTCATCCTTTGCCTGCATCTCCTACTTCAATTTCTATATGTTCCCTTTTAGCCCTTTGATTTCTCCTTATTTCAGGCTAACTTGTGACAGAGCCTGGACAAGTCCTTCAGTGTTTGGCCTAGCTTCTGTAGTAGGAGGTACAACTGCAACTCTGTTTAGCAATTCTATCTGCTCTTGTGACCACCTCACCTTTTCTCGTTCTAGCTGCAACGCCTTGGCCTTGTAGTCCAATGCCTCTTGACGAAGTGTTTCATTTTCCTATTCTAGAGAAACCAATTCTGATTTTTGTGGATGCTCTGTGGCAAACATTTTCAATTTCTTCTTCAAACTTTGAATCAATTTGTCTTTTTCATCCAATGAGGATTTCACCCCTTAAGGGCCTTCAGATTCCAGCCTCTTGACCCGAGTCTTCCAATCTTTGCTAGATGCTTTTCCTTGCCTCGACTGCCCTTCTAATTTCATTGCATAAGATGAAAGCTTTGAATTCTTCAAGCTTAAACTCAGGTAATCAGAATACAACATATCACTGGTATTCCTATGGAATTTGACTTTATCTGGAGCACTGATGTTGCCATACCTTATCTTTATCTCAGAGACTTTATCTTCATCTACAAATGCAATGTTAAAGGTCCTCTTCTCAATATGTCTTACTGTGAACAGAGAAGATTTATGCTGAGAAATCTTTTCCACTTCATGGACTAAATCCCTCATCTCACCCAGAGCTATGTTTCCCCTCTCAGCATAATGTTTTTCCAAATCTTCTTTAGATTGATAATTTGTCCTAGATGTTTTATCAAAGATGTATTTCTTACTGCTAAAGGTCCTTAAGTTTCCTTCACTTTGGAGTTCGCTTTCCTTTTCAACCTCTACAATGCTAGTACCACTCTCCATCATATCCAGATTTACTTGTTCTTTAGGCTCTTCCTCCTCTAAATCCACTATTTGTGGAGACTGTGTAATCTTCATCTTCTTAGGAGCAATCTGTTGATCACTGGTGCCCATGGCCTCTGAACTGCTTCTCATTGTAAACACTCATCTTAGTAACTTTGACTATCAGTTTCCGAGGAACTTGTTGTGTTTGACTTTGTTGCAGGGTTTCCTCCACTTGTTGTGTTTGAGTTGGTTGCAAGATTGCTTCCATATCAACGCAAAATTCTAGGTTTTCCAACTTATCAAAACCCTCAACATGTTCATGCTCATAAGGGGCATGTTTCTTCATCAATATTCTCTTGGATATGATTTGGTGTGGATCATATCTCCTTCCCTGTAGATGTGCAAAACCAAAATCTTTGAGCTTTGTTGAATCTGAGATAAGAATGATCTAGTTTTGACAATGAAGGGGCCAATGATAAAAGGGAATTTGAGGTTGGAGGCTTTGTGCAATTTCAGGAAATGCTCTGTCTCAGATATAATTCTCTTCCTGATGAATTCAAGGGAAAAGATTCTGGGGGTCAGAAAAAAAGGCAATAGATAGGGGGATTCATGACAACCATAAACTTAGATTATTGTTGAGTGCATAAATAATACCCAGTCCCCCACTCTGTTTTCTGGATTTGGCTGTAGATAGCTCCTCATGTCATCCAGAACTCTAGGTAGGATGGTGTTGAAAATCAAACTATAAACCCTGGACATGACTTTGTTTATGAAGATGAGCAATGTAATCATTTTACATTCAGTTGATACAAAGGCTGCTTTAGGGAATTCTCTCTTATTTGTTTCCAGGAAAATATTCAGTAGATAAGTGTAGTATCTAAAATTCCTTAGAGAACGAAAATTCACTAGTTGTTTATGGATATTATCAGCTATGAATTGATCAAAATTGATGCAGACTGACAGACCAGACTTTGATTGAAAAAAGGTCAAAAGGAAATCGAGCATGACTTCGACCACATGTTTGTCATTATCTAGACCTAAAATTTGACTCAACAAGGAACAGACCCATTGGACTTCAATAACCATTATACTCACATTCATTGGTAAAGACAAGCTCTCTGAAAAATGTTATGGTTTGAAAATTTTCTGCAAAAACAGATCTCAGACTTTTGATGGACATTCTCTGTATACCCTAATTAGTTTTTCTTCATTGAAAGGTTCATACATTGCAGAGAAAGACTCTGGTATACTGAGGGAATCTCGAATTGACAGACTCTCTACCCTACACATGACCTTAGACCCTTGTTTATTCACGATGATTTTTTCTTCATGTTAATATTGTTTGGTGCACCAACCTATAAATTCGAGAAAAGGGAAAGTGATTTCGACAACATAAGGGACTATGGTGGCCTGGACTGCTTCAAGGAATGATATACACTTTCCTACATTATCAGACAGGTTTCTTCTGGACACAGAGATGGGTGAAATGGTGATTTTGGTATCAAAGACATCTGAATCCTAGTCAATTAGGGCTTCTTCATTCACCACAGGGTCTTGCTCTGTTACTAAAGTTATGATAGGATCCATGGCTGCAATGAAAATTACCTGGAAATGAGTGGAAATGGCGTGCAATTGGCGTACTATTGAGCTGCAGTTGAACCAGGGTGGTCGCGCCAAGTTTCAAATAGTCCAGTTGTTTGAAATAATAATAAACTAAAAAACAAATGCCCTTTTATACTTTTCCAAATTTCGAGGGCGTGAGGAAGTGGTTTTGGGCAACCTGCTTTTCACCCCGAAATGCACTTGGTGGCACCACATAGCCCCAAACGAAAACCACGGTTTAAATTTTGGCCTACCTTCCAAAATTAACCTCCTCGGAGTTTCTCCCCCCGAAATGATCCTCGACCGTCGATCTTGCAATTTCATGATCTGTGATGTATCGGGTCCCATCTTCTT
>ML785630.1:1670012-1692572 GCA_009831015.1 Picea engelmannii | reverse complement strand
ATATATATATATATATATATATATATATATATATATATATATATATATATATATATATGCTCACTTTGCATTATATTAAATTTCAAGTTTGGTAGGAATCTAATAAAGTAGTTGAAATTTAATTAAGGAATTTTTTTATGTCATTTTTTATATATTTTTAAATAATAAAATGTATAATTATATAATTTATTTTTTTAGCTAACTTCATATTATACTAAAGTCTAAGTGTTAAGTTTATTAAATAATCATCATTTTCTTTTGAGTTCATTCTACATTGTACTAAATTTCAATATTAAATTTATTAAATATTATTTTATATGTAAAATTTCAAATATCTTTTACTTTTGAGTTTATAAACTCTAATAGTTCATAATTCATAAAAAGGAAAACATACTACAAATGAGAGATTTGAATCCATGTGAAAAGGATAACATTTCCCTTCTCTAATCACCACACTAAACTTTTTGAGTTTATAAGCTCTAATAGTTCGAACATACTACAAATAGGAGATTTGAATCCATGTATGAGAAGGATAGCATATCAACCTAGCATAGAGGCTATGTTAATCTTTGTCTATATCATTCATTGATCAAAGAGAGGAAGCTTAATGGGAATATAATAAAGTAGTTGTCATTTATTTATGGGGATTTTTTTGTTTTGTTTAAATGTTAGTTTTTTTATTTTTTATTTTTGGATTAATAAATTGTTAAGCAAAAAGCAAAAATAAGTTAAACTTTGTTGGGATTTATTTTTCTATGAATATTAATCAAAAAATACATAATAATTTAAATAATTATTAAAAATGGCTATCATAAAAATCATAAATGATTAGTGTCTTGTTTGAGGCAAGTTGGGAATGGTTAAGCATTATTTTTTGGTGGGAATGCATAATAAGTAGATATCATTAGCATGTTGATCAACAACAAGTTCCTTCCATATTATAAGGAAATATTTGTTGGAGAGTTGCATTGTTAAAGATTTTAAAATTTTTCTCTTATTGGTATTTATGAGGCTTTGGCATTGAGTTAAAGGATTTTTTATATTCTCAATCTAGAAAATGAGATGTAATTGTATCTTTGAAAACTGTGAAAGCTTTGTTCCTTCTTTCCTTAGGACTTGGCTAAAAGAGATACACTTTCAGTTATTAGCCAAGGTTATTTGTTAATTAGGGATGGGGTAAAATCATGAAGTTGGGTAACACTTTTGTGAGAATCGGGTCGTGAAAATTGCTAATGGCATGTCTTCGACTGAACTCTTGAATTTTTTGGCCAAAATAGTTTTCAATCGGACTGATTTTCGGCCGAAAGCTAAATCTAATGACACTATTGAAAAATATAACAATATTTTAAATCTAATAATAATTTCCTGTTAAAACTAACTTTCGATCGAACTAATTATTCAGCTAAAAATATGTAACTATGGCACTTTTCAGAACAATATGTGTTTTGGGGAGGAGAGGACTCCTTAAAATACCGCGAGTCTGGTTTTGGAACTAGTACCAACATTTTCAGAATTGAATCTACTTTCTTTTGATACAATTTGTATTCAATTTAATTGTTTTTTAGTAATTTTATAAAAAGTGTCTGCATATTATTTTTAGATGACATAATGATTCGGTAAAATGAAAAATCAATATCTGCAATAATACACAGTAAAAAATTATGGAAAATTTATATTATGGAACCTTTCAATGGTCAAATTTTAAAAATTGTAGTAATTATAATATTCATATGTTGTCTTCAAAACTATAGTCATACTTTAATAGAGTCTCTTTAGATTGTTGCAACATATTTCATCTTTCATAATCAAAAGTTTAATAATGCTTAAATTTGTGTCAACAAACATAACTCATTGTGAGTGCCTTCAATTTTATTTCTTTCCTTAGGACTTGGCTAAAAGAGACACACTTTCAGTTATTAGCCAAGGTTATTTGTTAATTAAGGATGATAAAAAAGTTGATGCACTTGCTTTCTCACCTACTCTAAGCTAATCTTAGTCCTTATAGTGATGAAAAAAAGGTTACATTGATTACAATTACTTTCTTTATTTTTGGTTTAGGTGAGTGAAAGTTAATGATGGTCTCTTTTGACACCTCAGATGCAATATAAATCATCAAAAATATATCCCTTGAGATACCTACACAATGAATCTACATCCCTTTAGATACCTATACAATGAATCTATATTTTGAATAAGAAGTTGAAATGCAAACAACTGAATAACCTTTTCAAGTATATAGTTTTACTTTATTCAAGTTTTTTATAATTATATCAATTTTGATATTTTCTAACATTGACATTTTTTTTTCCAGAGAGTATAAGGTATATGTTTATGTTGGTGTAGTGTTTTTAGTACCTAAATTGATCCAGGTCGATATTGGTGGCCACCCACCTATTCCAACTGGATCCTCTTGACATTTTTTAGTTCAACACGTTCTTATGTAGTTCTTTGTAGTTGTGGGTTCTACACTTCTGGGGATGTCTGAAGCCCTACACAGCTTCCAGGTGGAGATTGGTGGTCGCCCACCTAATCCAATTGGATTGTTTTGGAATTTTTCATGTCAGTACATCTTTCTGTACTTCCAGGGCCATTTTAAGGCCCTAAACAATGTTTTTTTGGCTTGCCACAATCAAACTGTAGACGGAGTCAGAATTTGATGGCATAATGTGTAGTTCTCGAAAAAGCCTTTCCAACGGGCTATCACATCCTAAAATGGAGGTCGTATGAAGAAGTTACAACCCTTGGAAGTTGAGGTACCAATTTACCATCGGGGCCCACAAAAAATTTGGCATTTCATCTCCTAGGGTTAGGTTTTTGGATGTCTAGGGTTTTGGCATTCATGAGTAATGTTAAAAATGCGTCTAGAGCCTCATTGTAGTCATTCTTCTCAAACATATGCGCGTAGCAACCACATCTCTTCTCAAAGATAGCTATCACCATTCGAGCAAGTTGTTTCTAATTTTACAATTTTACAGTTTCATCCTATTTTATTTATTCAATAGAAGTTATTGTTCACTGGATATCTGTTGTTTTTCTCTGTATCTCTATGTTATTGTATTCAGTCTGCTATTCATTTCGTTTTGCTCATAAATCTAGATCAGTGATATCAAAGCGATCTTCTCTTCATTTATTTTTCTTCGTGCATGTCCTCGACAAGATCTGGGTACAAGAAGTTGGGACTTGAACTAGTCAAGCCTTTGCAAGATTGGTCACGCTGAGCTCGACAAAAACCCATGGGGGAAAAGAAGAAATGTGATGGAGCAGGAGATCCTTTTAAAATGTTATTCGAGGAAGCCCTTGCGTGACAAAGGAATGAAATGATGGACAACTTTGCATAGATCCTTCGGTGGTTGTTCATAGGAGACGCATCTTCATCAAGCATCCATGCAACCCCCTTCAAGGTATAAGTAAATTTTTATATTTCATTATTTGAAGGATTGATAGATGCAGATGTTGTAGATAAATGGTTGAATCTGCATGAAGGGTACTTTTTGGTCCATAATTTTTCCGACGGGGAAAAGATTACTTTTTCACTCCTCAAGGTCGTCCCCCATGTTAAGGACTGGTGGGATACTTAATTTGAGATAAGGGCCATAGAGGAATCTGCAATATTTGTGGTCGCCTCCACATGGGATTCCTTCAGGGATGTCATTAAAGAACGATACTACCCTATTGGAAGCTACGAAGACCAGTACACAAGATGGACCACGCTGCGTCAGGAAAGGGACCAGACAGTACCGAGTTTCACCAATATTTTTCATACCCTGCACACCAAATCGGGTATCAAATACTCTAAATGACATTTGGTGCTCAAATACCATGGTTTTCTGCATAGATACGTTAAAAAAGAAATGGATTTTTTGTACATCGCATCATTATGTGCGGTTTATAGATATGTTGTCAAGATCGAGAAGAAATTTAAGAAAAAGAGGCGAGAGTTTGGATCTGCAAAATCCTTACAGTCGAAGCATGGAAAAGGCGACCCCAACCCAGAAAACAAGGGATAGAGAAAACATGGTCACTCTCAGGACAACCAATCCAAGATGCAACATAAGAAGGGTAATGAGAAGTTGAAGAAGGACACGGGAAAGTGGTGTGAATACCATAAAATCCCTTGGCACAACACCGAAGAATTTCGCTCCAAGCAGTCATTGGTGGCTGAGCTGAAAGATTCCGAGTCAGAGGCAGATTCTGACTCTGAATCAAATCCAAAAGGAGGGAAGCTGATTATTGATGTCAAACCCAGCATCACTGTCGCTACCACCAAAGTCCAGTGAAGCGAACCAAAAGAACCGGAGGAAGGGGAATGCCTATTTCACTCACAGATGCGGGTAAAGGGGGTTGCACTTCATTTCATTGTCGATCGAAGCAGTCAAAAGAACCTGATCTCAGTAGAGGTCGTCAAACAACTGGACCTATTGATGACACCACACCTGCATCCCTACACCATCATCTAGATTCACCATGGAAGAGATCTCTGTGTTAGCCAATAGTGTTGTCTTCCCTACGACATCAAGCCCTTCAAAGACAAGGTATTATGTGATATTTCTCCTCTTGAAGTTTGTGATGTTATTTTAGGACAACCATATTTGTGGAAGCGACATGTTGTGTATGAGTTTAGACCCCGCAGTGTTTTTTTTTTTTGCTGGCGGAATCGACAACTCGCGGTTCTCATACTTGCGTGACACACGGTCGATTCCTGTCTGCTACCTCTATAACCTCCAGGTGCGTCCACACAGCCCGCAAGCATGGGGCATGGGTAATTTTGGGGTGAGAATCGAACTTGAGACCTCCTTTTTACATTTCCTTCCATTTATACGACACTTGCCAATCGGTCTACACCCCTGCAGGCCTAGACCCCGTAGTGTTATTATTACTTTTGGTAGACAATTGTATAGGATACTAGAGGTAGTGTCTCCTACCGCTATTTCTTTAATCTCTGCTAATCAATGTAGTAAGGTCATTTCAAAGACTAGGAAATTCGTCTTCTTTGTGATCCGTTCTCATAGTAAACAGAAGGTCATCACCACATCCGTGGCCTCTACACAGAGCCTCTCTTTGAAACAGAAGCAAGTGGATTGGATTGTGGAAGAATACAGAGACATCTTCTCCTCACCCACCGGGATACCGACGCACTGCCAAGTCAAGCATCTAATTGATCTAACCCCCGGTGCACCTCTGCCTAATGGACCAGTCTATCATTGCTTATTGATGGAAAATGACGAAATCAAGTGTCATATCTAAGAGTTGCTTCAAAAGGGGCACATCAGACCCAACTCTTCCCCTTGCAGAATCTTGATTCTATCGGTGCAAAAGAAATATGGGACTTAGCACTCTGTATTGATTACAAAGCATTAAACAAAATCACAGTCAGGAATCAGTAACCAATTCCCCGAATTGATGACCTTCTTGACCAACTGAAGTGGGGAAATTTCTTCAGCAAGATTGACCTAAATTCTAGATACCACCAGGTTCCCATCGAACCAACTGATGTATGGAAGACAACTTTCAAATCTAAAGAAGGTCTCTTCGAATGGTTGGTCGTGCCCTTTGGCTTAAAAAATGCACCAACCACTTTCATGAGGTTGATGGATGATGTATTTATACCCTTCACCAAATATTTTGTGGTGGTATATATGGATGACATCCTCATCTTCAACAAAACTTGGGAGGAGCACATGCAACATATTCAACAGGTTTTGAGCACTCTACGACAGCACAATATGTATGCCATCTTGGAAAAATGATCCTTTGGCATGAATAGGGTCCAATACTTGGGCTACATTGTTGATGAGCATGGGGTACATGTGGATCTAGCTAGGATCCATGTCATCCATGATTGACTAGCCCTGACCACACTAACCGATTTTCGGAGCTTCTTGCAACTTTCCAACTTCTACCGATGGTTAATGTTGGGATTTTCCCATATTGCATGGGCCCTCAACCAAGTGACCAAGGGAAGTGTTGTGCAACCCCCTTCCCTCCTAGGTATTCTTCAACTTCACGGTCTTGGATCTTCAATTTAATTGAGTCAAATTAGCTCTTCAGCCTCTAATAGACCCCAAACAATGACACAAAGGTCCCTTTGATGTTACCTGTAGGTTCGAATTAACCACAACCCTTCTCTCCGACCCTTTTGGCAACACCAAACTTGCGAGTTCTATCCCCGTTCTAGACTCTTTCTCTTATGTGACCGCGGGCTATGACTTCGGGCCAACCCCTTCGTAACTTCGGGCTTCGACAATATTGCAACCTCCACCTTTGTTTCCTTCCAAAACACTTTTCTTCGAATTCACGAATCTTTTCCGTGTGTCCACCTAGATCTGACAGTCCAACTATACTTCGGGTTTCACGACTTCACTAAATTTCACCTACTCCATGTTTAGTTCTTCTGGACCTCCAACTCCCAGATTCTCTAA
Source organism: Picea engelmannii (assembly GCA_009831015.1). NCBI lineage: Eukaryota > Viridiplantae > Streptophyta > Pinopsida > Pinales > Pinaceae > Picea > Picea engelmannii. The sequence continues at coordinate 1,686,153 of ML785630.1, read as the reverse complement.
TCCACTGCCACATGTCTCCTCGCAGCCAATGGTTAATATTGACCTCGTGAGTTCACGAATTCGTTGATCCCAACTCTCTACACTTCGAAATACTCTGAACTCTGAACTCCGAAATGCCAAAACACCTCGCGACTTGCCTCCGTGCAATCTCTTCCAGATTTGACAGTCTGGAATGATTTTGATCCCTCCTAGGAAGATCTCACTTGACTAATTCCGGGAAACCTCGAAGGACTCCTTCCTTAGAATATTTCTTTTCGTTCTTCCTCTTGAGCTTGTTCTTCTTCAAACTCTTGCCTTCTTAGAATATTCCTTTCGACACTTAGTCGAATCTTAGTCTGTGCATTCCTTGCAATAGGTTTTCCTATGCAATCTAGCCACTCTGTGGGAAAATTCATCTACTCCTCATGAGATTCTAAGTCAGAAGACTTGGTCACATAATCCTTGTGGGCATTATGCACTCCTTGCACACATAAGTTTCACATTATCTCTTCTGAGCTTATGAGTCGAAACAAACTCTGTCAACACACTCCTTGTGGACACTATGCACACTTGCACTTGCTCGTAGAAGAGAAACAATTGAAACTTATTTAAAACCTCACAGATTCATACATTCATAAACACATGAACAAGAGATAATAGATAATTCCAAGTGAACATAAAATCTACCATTCATTCATTCAGATAGACGCATCAACACCACACATTTTGGGACAATGCTTCTCTATTATATTCATTCAATTGAAATATACATATGTTCATACATTGCTTCAATAAATTCTACAAAAACTATCTGCAACCTATCAACAACTCAACAGCCAACAACAACTGGGCAACAATACAAATATTTTATACAAGAGGTCTCTTCGAGCTCTTCCCTCCAACTACTCTAGAGATACCATATCGAATTAAAATCTATCAACTACTTAGAATTTATTACAATAAATATTTGTGACAGACAGATCAGATCGAACACATCGAATCTGTACTGCACTCAACTTCATTAAAAGAAAATAAATTCTCTGATGTCCTCATGAAATCATCCAGATTTACAACATTTAAGATGTTCTTTAATTACAATCTCTTTCAAAAGATTTGCATGATACTCTTTCTTCAAAATTTAAATTTCTTCAAAATGTGCGTTAGTGTGCTTAGCTGTCCTCCACTCATGCTTTGCTGGTGATGCTCTTGCATCATATTCCTCTGGCTAAAAATTCACGGACTCTTGTCCATGAGCGCTTGCACTGACTTTCCATGCTTCTGAATATCCGCTTCGTTTACCCAACTGACATCTTCTATTGGGCGTCCTTTCCATTTCACTAAATATTCAAAATATGTCTTCCTTTGGTCTTCTTACCAATCCGTCGATCTACGATCTTTTCCATCTGCGTATTTTCTACAACAAGCATCTGCTTTTCCCACTGGATCTCTTTCTGATCTTCGGGTCCTCCAGTTCCATCTTCCCTGTAAGGATACATGTCTGCAATGTTGAATATGGGTGATATACCCACACCTTCTGGAAGCTCTATCTCATAAGAATTCTCACCAAACTTTCTTAGGATTTTGCACGGTCTTATCTTATTCAACTTTAGTTTATTATATGTTCCCCTTGGGAACCTCTTCTTCCTGAGATGCGCTAGAACTTGATCTCCCACTTCAAATTTAAGTTTCCTCCTATGTTGATTAGCTCTACATTTATATTCGCTGCTACTCCTTTTCAACTTCTCTTTGATATGATTATGAAGTTCCTACATTTCTGCAATGAAGTCTCCGGCTCCAATGCTCCTAAATTTAGTTTGCTCCATATCTCTTAACTCTGACACTCCCCTTGGATTCATTCCATACACTATTTGAAATGGACTCTTTCTGGTACTTCTGTTCACTGAGTCATTATATGTGAACTCTACTTGTGCTAAAATCTGATCCCACTGACTATGATGTTCAGTGACCAAGCTTCTCAGCAAATCTCCTAAACTCCGATTCACCACCTCAGTCTGTCCATCTGTTTGAGGGTGATATGCAGAACTAAAGGATATTTTTGTTCCTAGTTTCTTCCACAATGTCCTCCAAAAATGACCAACAAATTTGGTATCCTTGTCTGAAACAATACTCCTGGGCAATCCATGAAGTCTCATAACTTCCTTGAAAAACAAGTTAGCAACATGCGTTGCATCACTAGTCTTCTAGCATGGGATAAAGTGTGCCATATTTGAAAATATGTCCACTACCACAAATATGGAATCACTTCCTCTTTGTGTTCTTGGAAATCCCAACACAAAATCCATGCTTATTGCATCCCAAGGCCTCTCTGGAATAGGAAATGGTTGATACAACCCAATATTCTGCTTCTTTCCCTTTGCATACTGGAAAATCTTACATTTGTTCACAAATCTCTTCACGTATGCTCTCATTCCTGGCCAATAATATGAACCGTTCAATTGTGCAAACATTTTGTCATGGCAGAAATGTCCGGCGAGACCTCCACTATGATTTTCCGTAAGTAAATTCTCCCTCATCGAACACTTTGGTATGCACAGCTGACATCCTTTGAACAACAACCCATCCTGAATCATATATTTGGCCCACTGGATTCTGTCTCTGAGCACATGATTCACACATGATTCATATGCTTCCTTGAAATCTGGATCATCATGATACATTTCCTTAAGGTGGTCAAACCCTAAGGTCTTCACTTGAAATTCCTGCAGAATTAGACATCTCCCGCTTAATGCATCAACAACTTTGTTAGCATGACCAGAAATATGTTTAATGACAAAAGTGAAATTTTGCATAAAATCTATCCACATAGCATGTCTTTGATTTAATTTCTCCTATCTGGTTACGAATTGTAAAGCTTTATTCTCACTATACAAAACAAACTCCTTCAGAACAAGGTAGTGCCTCCATTTCTTCAAGGCTTGAATTATAGAACAAAACTATTTATCATATGCGGAGTAATTTATTTTCGTATCATTCAGCTTCTCGATGAAATATGCAACATGTCTATTATCTTGGCTCAAGAATGCTCCAATTGCAACTCCACTCGCATCAAATCTCACTTGAAACGTCTTCCCGAAATCTAGCAAGACTAGAATCGGTTGTTCTATTATCTTCTCCTTCAATATATTGAATCTTTTCTCAGCCTCTTCTGTTCATTTGAAAGACTTATGTCTTTTCTTCACCGTATCCATCATCTGTGCACTGATCTCACTAAAATTTATAATGAACTTCCATTAGAAACTCACTAATCCATGGAATCTTCTCACCTCAAATATAATCCTTGGCGATGACCACTCTCTGATTGTTCTCACCTTCTCAGGATCCATCTTCGATTCATTTGAAGAGATCAAAAAGCCCAAGTAAATGAGTTATGTCTCCATAAAAGAGGATTTCTTTAAATTTATCAGCATCTTTTCTCACTACAACCTTCTCATCACTAATGTTAAGTGTCTCAAGTGATCTTCTTCAATTTTACTGAAGACTAGTATATCATCCAAATATACGATCACAAACTTACCAATAAAATATTTCAACACTTCATTCATCAACCTCATAAAAGTACTCGGGGAATTTGTTAATCCAAATGACATAACAAGCCATTCATACAATCCCTCATTTTTTTTGAAGGTTGTTTTCCACTCATCACCTTCTCTCATCCTTATCTGGTGATATCCACTTTTCAAATCTATTTTTGAAAAATAGTTCAGTCCACTTAAACAATCCATTAAGTCATCCATCCTTGGCAATGGAAATTTGTACCTAATGGTGATCTTATTTATGGCCCTTGAGTCTGTACACATTCTCCATCATCCATCCTTCTTTGGACTCAACACAGTCGGTACTGCGCATGGCATCAAGCTTTCCCTGACCAAACCTTTGTCTAACAAGTCCTGAACCTTTATTTTCACCTCCTCATTCTCTTGAGGTGTCAATATGTATGCTACTTTGTTCGACAGGCTTGCTCCTGGTATCAAGTCAATGTGATGGTTGATACTTTTGATAGGTGGAAATGAGCTCGACAACTCATCCACTACTATGTCAACAAAATTCTCTAACAACTCCTGAATTACCTCAGGCAAATCCTCCATAGAATTACTTGTAAGGATAACTTTTGGCTTCCTCACTACAACAAACTACATCTCCTGTTCCTTCTTAAGTTCACTCAGGAGTTCCTTCCCACTCATGAGAAGTATGCTTGTGTTGGCTTCTTCCTTCACTTTCTTCTCTTCAATTGGCAATAACATATGCGCCCTACCATTCTTCTCCAAGGTATAAGTATTTCTTCTCCCATCGTGAATGGCGTTCTTGTCATACATCCATGGGAATCACATCACACATAATCTTGTCCCTATATTCTCCTATTTTAAATTCAACAAGACATTGTTTAGTTACCGTTACCTGATGACCTTTCTACCGCCATGAGACCTTATATGGACTCAGATGTGCAGTCGTCTCCAGCTCCAATTTCTCCACCATCTCTATGGATAATAAGTTAGTAGTGCTCCCACTATCAATGATCACCTTGCATACTTTGTCTTTAGTCTTGCAAGCTATCCTAAACAAACTATTCCTCTGCACTGGCTTTTCAACCTCTGGCCCTGGTTTTAAGAGAAATTTCTTCATCATCAAAGATCTCCCATATTTTTCACCTTCTGCCTCAACATCTCGCTTCTGCGCTTCCGAAATGTGAGCTTCACCTCCTTCTTTATTTCTCTCAGTAAATTCCCAAGACATGTGTCCTACCTTTCCACAGGCATACCACTTTATCTCACCTCCTCTGCCTCTTCCTCTTTTTCTAGGAAAATAGTTTCTACCACCACTCTGCCTTCCTCGGGAATTTCCTCCTCTCTCAAAGTGACTATGTGGTTTCTCAACCTCACCTTTGGGCTTCTGCACCTTGCCATGGGAAATTCCCTTGCCTCTGTTTAAACTTCTACCTCTTCTTTCCTGACTCTTCTTTCTAGCCAACTTCTCTTCTGCTTTCAGCGCAATCTGATAAGTGTCCTGTATTGTCCTTACTGTCATCATGATGATTTCATCTTGGATTTCATATCTCATGCCGTTGATATACTTGACAACTTTTTCCTCATCTCTCTCTCGTTGTCAAGCCCCGATGTTCAGTCTATAGAACTCCTCTGTGTACTCCTTGACTGTCATTCCCTTCTGTCTTAGGTTTTGCAATCTCCTCAATAGATTTATCTGGTAGTCCTTAGGTATGAATTTAGCCTTCATATTGGCTACCATTTTATCCCAACTCTTGATATTTTGTTTTCCTTTGCTCCTTCTGTCAGCCTGCAGTTCATCCCACCACAATGCTGCATGACCTTTCATATCCGATCAAGAAATCCTTTGACATCCAAATTACCTTCATACATTGGGATGTCTATCTTTTCTCTAGCTCCCAACTTAACAACCTCTTTTAGCAAGCTCTCTTCCACAACATCCTCCGCTACAGCTTCTTCAACTTCCACTTCTTCATTTTCTTCATCATTGACGTCTCCAACATCAGATTATCTCCTTTGTGTTGTTTCCATGGCATCCAACCTTGCTCTAAGTTATCTCATCTCACTTTCCATAGCTCTATTTTCTATGGGTGGCTTCTCACGTCTCCTAAGTGACATTGTGCTGATGTATTTGATACCACTCGATGATACCAGCCTACTTCTCTGTCTCCTTTACCTACAAAATTTAATTCTGTATCTTCTCTGATACCAATCTGTGCAGCCCCCTTCCCTCCTGGGGATTCTGCGACCTCCCGATCTTGGATCTTCAATTTACTTGAGTCGAATTAGCTCTTCGGCCTCTAACACACCCCGAAAAATGACACACAAGTCCCTTTTATGTTACCTGTAGGTTCAAATTAACCGCAACCCTGCTCTCCGACCCTTTTGGAAACACCAAAATTGCGAGTGCTAGCCCTGTGCTAGATTCTTTCTCTTATGTGACCGCGGGCTATGACCTTGGGCCAACCCCTTCGTAACTTTAGGCTTCAGCGATATTGCAACCTCTGCCTTTGTTTCCTTCCAAAACACTTTTCTTTGAATTCATGGATCTTTGCCATGTATCCATCTGGATCTGACAGTCCATCTATACTTCGGGTTTCGCGACTTTGCGAAATTTCACCTACTCCACGTTTACTTCCTCCGGACCTCTAACTCCCAGATTCTCTAATCTGCTGCCACATGTCTCCTCTCAGCCAATGATTAAGATTCAACTCACGAGTTCACGACTTTGGCGATCCCAACTCTCTTCACTTAGAAATACTCCGAACTCTGAAATGCCGAAACTCCTCATGACTTGCCTCCGTGCAATCTCTTCCAGATCTAACGGTCTGGAATGATTCTGATCCCTCCTGGGAGGATCTCGCTTGGCTAACTCTGGGAAACCTCAAAGGAATCCTTCCTTAGAAGAATTATTGTCGTTCTTCCTCTTGATCTTGTTCTTCCTCGGACTCTTGCCTTCTCAGAATATTCCTTTCGACACTTAGTCGAATCTCAGCCTGTGCATTCCTTGCAACAGGTTTTCCTCTACAATCCAACCACTCTATGGGAAAATTCAGCTACTCCTCCTGAGCTTCTAAGTCAAAAGACTCAGTCACGCACTCCTTGTGGACACTATGCACTCCTTGCAAACATAAGCTTCAATTATCTCTTCTGAGCTTATGAGTCAAAATAGACTCTGTCAATGCACTCCTTGCGGACACTATGCACATTTGCACTTGCTCGTAGAAGAGAAACAATTGAAACTTATTTAAAACCTCACATATTTGTATATTCATCCATGTAAATGCATTCATAAACACAAGAACAAGAAATAACAGAGAATTCCAAGTGAACAAAAAATCTACCATTCATTCATTCAGATAGACACATCCACACCACGCATTTTGGGACAATTCTCCTCTGTTATATTCATTCAACTGAAATATACATATGTTCATACATTGCTTCAATGACTTCTACAACAACTATCTGCAACCTATCAACAACTCAAAAACCAACAACAACTGGGCAACAATACAAAGGTTTTATACAAGAGGGCTCTTCGAGCTCTTCCCTCCAACTACTTTAAAGCTATCCTATCAGATTAAAAGCTATCAACTACTAAGAATTTATTAAAATAAATATTTGTGACAGACAGATCAGATCAAACACATCGAATCTGTACTGCACTCATCTTCATTAAAAGAAAATACATTATTCGATGTCCTCATGAAATCATCCAACTCTACAACATTTAAGATGTACTTTAATTACAGTCTCTTTCAAAATATTTGTGTGATACGCTTTCTTCAGAATTCATATTTCTTCAAAATGTGCACTAGTGCGCTTAGCTATCCTCCACTCGTTCTTTGATGGTGATGCTCCTGCATCACAGTGGCAGGGAAAAGTTCACATGGGGAAAGAAACAAAAATGATAATTTGATGATCTGAAGCATCACTTGTTCTCAGCTCCAGTACTCTCCTTCCCCGATCTGCAACATCCGTTTGAGATTGAGACTGATGCATCTAACTATGTTGTAGGAACAGTTCTCAATCATCACAGTCATCCAATAGAACACCATAATGAGACACTCTCAGATGTCATCCAGAAATACCCCACTTATGATAAGGAGATGTATTCCATTATGAAAGCTTGACATCAATGGAAACATTACATTCTGGGAAAGGAGACAATTATCCACACTGATCACAAGCCTTTGTAGTTCATACATACACAAGGGCATTTGCAGAAGGACTTCCATCAAAAGTGGTCCACATACCTGCAATAGTTCCATCTCAACATCAAGTATAAGACAGGGAGCACAAATCGTGTCATTGACTACCTTAGTCGACCTCCCATGGCTTCACTAACCACCGTGCTCCATTCCTATGGGCATGAGGCATCTGAGTAGCCCCGAATTTATCAACGAGATCCTGACTTCGCCACCACCTATCAGTTCTTGGGTATATGTGTGAATGTCACCAATTTTCACATTCAAGATGAAATGTTATGCCATCTGGGCCATCTCTATGTTCCTGGAAGCGAGCGTGCAAAGATGATTTGGGAGGTTCACTACAGTCAGATGGCAGGACATTTTGGCGTAGATAACACTGTGGTGGTTCTACAAAAACATTTTTATTGGCCAAAACTTCAACATGACGTCAACAAGTATATGAGATATTGCAATGCATGTGTCATTGCCAAGCCATCCATCAAGAAGTAATAATTATACACCTCTCTTCCTACTCCCAAGAGGCCTTGAGAATCCATCTCGATCGATTACATGTTTGGTCTTTTGTCCACCAAGCAAGTCAATGATTGCGTATTTGTGGTGGTTGATTAGTTTTTGAAGATGGCCATTCTCACATCTTGCAAGAAGAGAATCACAACGGAAGATACTGCCAAGATCTTCTTCAAAAGAGTGTGGTTCCATTTTGGGATACCGCATACCATCATCTTATAAGAAAAATTATAAGTGTTATAAGAAAAATTGGCACATCATGTGTTGGTGCAGTGTTTGAAGGTATTATAATATTCTATTGTGTAGAGGTTAAAGATATTTTTGTTTGAAATCGTTGAGGAATGAAAAAATTATAGGAGAAACATTAACAATCTATTTTTTAAATTAATGAGTTATGTCACAAGAAAAATAGAAAAAAATAACAACAACAATTTTTATTAATACACACACACACACACATATATTTGTAATATGGAACAACAGTTCTCCGAAAGTCTACAATTTCATCATTTATGAGTACATGTAACATATTTAGTGGTCTATCAACACAAGACATATTGAATAAGGAAAAAATGTTGAATTTGCTATGGTTTACGCATTCCATACGACTAGCTTGGTTACTCTAAACCTAAGTCCGAAGAAGACACATAGCATGAGAAATGACACATAACACGTGACAGATGGACGAGATAAGTGTTATTAAAAACAAGCATTATGAAATTCAAATCTGCCACATAGGCTAAGTTCCTGCCTATATTTTGAATTTCATATCATAGAATTGCATGGGCATTTGAGTCCTACATAACAAGTGTGTGTTATTGTTTACATTAAAAAAATGTATTGAAGAGAAATGTGTGCATGTTATTGTTTACATAAAAAATAAAAAAATATTGAAGAAAAATGCATGTGCGTTATTATTTACATAAAAAACTATATTGAAGAGAAACGTGTGCACATTCTTAGAGATAATTGAATAACCTTGGTCTTGCATCCAATGCACAATCTAAAATAATTACACACAAATAATTGATTGATCTTGGTGCAGTTGATATAAGTAATCCATTGTACAATTCAAATTTCTTATGTGCAAGCATGGAGTTTGACAACTGAGGTCTAGATGGGTACATGGCCCTACCTACATAACTCAATGTTGAATCCAAAAAAGATAGACTTACATTTATAACTTACCATTATTCAAATTTTAGACCCTAAACATGGTTGGGGGAGGATACCTAGGCCTTAAGCTCGAAATGAGGCTTCCAAGCACTTGGGGACAATAACCACACCTCAAACCACCACACAAGACCTACAAAGTCTATCCTTATCCTCCAAGTGGGGATATGGGTGCAGTTTGGATGGTCTATGTAGTCGGTATGGACCTTGAATGGTTAGAGATATAGGTAAGTAGAATGAAATAATTGATGTAACAAAACAAAATATAAGGAAGGAAATGATCATTGGAAGGGTAGGGCATCCAAAAATCATTTTATGGACGAATGAATTCAATCAATGGAGTTAAGTTGAGGGCTCCTTTTCATTCTAGGGATGGCCCCTAGGGGAACCTCTTGGTGTTTGCATAGTAATCATTGATAATGTACTTATTTTTCACCCACTAGATCCTTTGCTTTTTTTTGGAGTCTAAAGCCTCCTCTGTAGTAGAGTTAGAAGAAGAAGTAGTAGCATTGATGTTGTTGTGAATGGATGCAACAAAGGTGGATTCAATCTTGTTGGTATTAAAAAGACAACCTCTAGTTTCCCAATCATCTGCATTCCAAAGGATACAATATATCCTCATTGCTTGGCTCTTGGAATAATGATCATTTTTATCCACTCTACCTAAGTCTTTCTCCCTATTCTTAAATACTCAAATAAGAGTCTCGTGTATAGAAAATATGAATAAAAAAACATGTATTTATGTTAGTTTGAGAGATTGTGTTCTATTATATTGGATGAATGAATGCAAAGGGTAATTAAAATACCTACAAAAATTGATTTGGTGTCTGATTTGGTGTCCACAACATGTAATCAATGTGGAAAGTCATGGTTTGGTTAAACCACAAGTAGAATTGTTTCTCATGATTGTCAAGGCCTTGAGCGAAGACATTAACATTGTACATAATATAGTGATTTGTAGAGATGTTTCCCATAAATTTAAAGTATGTTTTCTAGTGTTTGGGGCCTTTAGATGGTAGATATAGGGGGTGCATAAAAACAACAACATTTTAGCATAGCATAACGAAAAAAGGGATATAACTATATCTTTATGTATTTCAAAATGAATGAAGGTAAATAAAGAGGTTCAAGGGTAGATTTAATTAATACTATATGCATAGTAGGATGTAAGTGTGCTTGCAAAGTTTCCAGGTTCCAACTTGATTTGCATATCAGTATAAAGACACATTGAACCAACACACTTATCCTTAGGCTCCGAGTTGGGATTTTGATGCCATTTGGATGTTGAGAACTAGGTATGGTTTGTGAGGCCCTAGACATGGTCATGGGAGGAAACCCATGCCTTAGGCCAGAAATGAGGCTTGTAGGAATCCAAGCATAATAACAATGCCTCAAACAACCACACATGACTTCTTAAGAGTATTCTTGGGCTTCTTTAGGGATATGGGCACGATTTCAATTTTTTGAGCACTCAGTAAGGGTGTCGAGGCAGCATATACAGTCAAGGAAATAAACTCAATCCTTAGGCCCTAAATTATGCTTCTAGGCATATAAGGAAAAAAATACTCCTCAAACCACCACATATAAATTCCTAAGAGGCTCCTTGGCATCTGATTGGGATATGGGTGCCATTTGGATGTTTTGGGCAATGGGAATCAAGGCCCTACACATGGTCAAGGGAGGAAACCAAGGCTTAGGTATTAAATGGGGCTTCTAGTAACCTAGGAACAATAACAATGCTCTCAGCCCCTTGGAAATCCCCTACTTTCTAAGTATTGTCTCTGTTTTCATGCATTTGAGGTTCCAATCTCCCATGTCTCTCATCCTAGTGCATGAAGAAGAACTAGAGTCTTGAAGTAGTCTTGAGTGGCCTAGGCATGGAGGAATTAGGATGATGGTTACATAAGGTACCGAGAGAGAATCATGTATAACTTTGTGTAATGATATTAATTTATTTAAAAAGGAATATCTATCTATTATTTATCTCCCCCAAATTCGATGTTAATGTTCATTGTTTGATCTCTTTCAACATTTGGTTACGGTTCTAGGTTTCATGGTTGGTTAGTTAAGTTAGTTGTTGCAACCTTATTTCCGCTATCAATTTTGGTTTGAGGAAGGTTTCTTGGTTTATTATGTGTGGGTCTAAAGATTGTATTGGAGCAAAAACAATTGGAGTAGGATCAACATGCGAGGTCTCTTCTCCGAGTGATCAAATCCATGTTGATGTTCATTGTTTTATCTATTTCAACATTTAATTATGGTTCTAGATTTCATGGTTGGTTAGTTAAGTTAGTTGTTGCAACTTTATTTATGCTACCAATTTTGATTTGAGGAAGGTTTCTTGGTTTATTTTGTGCATGTCTAAAGATTGGATTGGAGCAAAAACAATTGGAGTAGGATCAACATGTGAGGTCTCTTCTCTGAGTGGCCAACTCCATGTTAATGTTCATTGTTTGATCTCTTTCAAAATTTCGTTACAGTTCTAGATTTCATGGTTGGTTACTTAAGTTAGTTGTTGCAACCTTATTTCTGCTATCAATTTTGGTTTGAGGAGGGATTCTTGGCTTATTGTTTCTGGGTCTAAAGATTGGATTGGAGCAAAAACAATTAGAGTAGGATCAATGTGTGAGGTCTCTTCTCTGAGTGGCCATTAGGACTAGGTAGGTCCTCATAATAAAATTGTAGTTATAGAGAAATATATTGTAGGCTAATCTTAGGAATTGAAGTGTATTGTTCTTCAAATCTGATCTATTAATAATCCACCCTAGCTATAGGCTAAATTCAATAGCAACCAAATTAGCGACTTCACTAGGGAGAACTCTATTAATTTTTCTCATTAGGGTGTCTCTATTGTTTCTTAAGTTTTCTTAGGGTTTTTGAATATCTTTTACTTTGTTTTCCTTGCATGCATTGCTTCAGACCAATTTTCAAGGGATTTTTGGGAGATTGTTTTGAAGATTTTGGCCCAATTTTGAGAATGTAGGAACCTTTCCTATGGGAACAACGCATGTACGCACTTTATTCCTTCACAGTAAGTGTGTGTACATGTAGGTTTCAGAGAGAGAGAGAGAGAGAGAGAGAGAGAGAGAGAGAGAGAGAGAGAGAGTTTGTAAGCCTCAAAATTTCATGCTCTTTGCCCCTTTTTTTAGTATTTTTGTTGTTTTGAGGGTTAGAGTGTGCTAGCAATGAATTATTTCTTTTTGCTTGGTTGCATCAATTTAGGGTTCATTCATAAAGAAAAGAAAAAAAGGTTTCCATTGTGTTCCTCTTTTTCTTGCTTTTTGTGTGCTTCAAGTAGTGATTTTTAGGTGCATTTCTCCTTTAAGTTATTGTTTTTGTAAGATCACATTGTCATAGTTTCACAATAAAAAATATAAAAGACATTGTCATAGTTTCACAATAAAAAATATAAAAGAGTGTTTGCATTTGTATTATGCTTGTTGTTTAAAATTGTTCATTCTTTATTCTTGTTTGAAACCGAATACATTGAAGAATAAGTGTGAATTTTTTTCTAGTTTTCTTAAGTTTCTTTCTACAAGAGTCTCTAAAAATTATAAGTGTTATAAGAAAAATTCATTCATTAGGACAGATTCCACCTATCCGATGTGAAGTCGGTTATAGCCTCCTTGATCGATTGACATGAGGAAGAGACTACTCACACCTCATATGGTATTGTATATGAGGCAGTGAAAAGGGGAAAAAGGAGAGGTGAAATACTTACCAAAAGTCTCTCTTAGGACCACCCACCCTGGGTATTGTCCTCCTTCAGCTTCCTGAGTGGCCAAAATGCACTGGGGGATGAAAATTATAGACAAGGAGATGAAAATGAGCTTGCTAATTTTTGTGATAACAAACTAATAAAAGAAAACAACAAGTTGTCCACTCCCTTAAGGCCTTGGGAATAGGTCCAAAATTGGTTCTCGAGGTAAACTAGGGTTCTAAAAATTTTCCTAGTGGATGACTTGTGCAAAATTATAAAAAAAAGAGAGTCAAAACATCTTTAATAAGATACATCCAGGTCTTTTAAGGTTGTTGTAAGTGATGAACAAGAATTTGTAAGGGTTCATAATGCACGGGAACAAGCCCAAAATGGCATGGTATTACCCAGAATTGCCCGAAAAGTGGTCTTGGGACTTTTCAAAGTATAAAAAGGGATCTAGAAATTAAATAAAAACCTATTCGTAAGCTATAATAACTATGTGAGGAGGATGTAATTGGAAAAAACTTAAGATTATCCAAGGTGTTGGGGGCACTGACAAAAGGTGAAGACTTTAAAAATGTATTAATTGTGATTTTTAAGTTGTATAAACACATGCAGTCCCCATCATACCAATTTGGAAGGTCCTCCGGATTAAAAAAACACCCATTATGCGGGCCCCTTACTTTTGTTTTCAAGTGTTTTGCATGCTATTAGTGTTTTTGTTTTGAATGGCTCCTTTAGGGGATACAACTTGAAAGTTAGAAAAAGAGAAAATAAACAATGCAAATGAATACCAATTCACCCTCCATACTAAACTTGATGTTAACCAAAGTAGGTATGATGGCAAGAAAACCCAACCATCACTCAATCACAGGGTTATGCACCTTTTTTCCTTCATCTCGGGTGGCGTGGTACTTGAATAAATTCAATCAAGGACAAAATAAACACCTATGATATTCAACGCAAAGGAATAGAGTTGAAGCTCTTTATGGGCCGCACAGTTACCATATGCATGAGAGCCTCAAATAGTTCCTTGTTTGGGGAATTTAAATTATCTATTAAATTTAAATGAATGACGATATACAAAGAGAAAATCCAGGTTGTTTATGAACAAAAAAATACATTAAAACATGGAAATTTCTTTACTTAAGCATGGTATAATGACACTGAAACACGTGCAAGGTTTGTGAAACTAAGTGAAATTAAAATAAGTGTGAAATTGAGAGTGGGGGAAGGATTTTACAGATCAGTTCTGATGTTTTTGTTTGCTTTCATGTTGGCTTCTTTACCTCAAACAGGTTTTTAGTTGGTTCCCGACAACTTAGGAGAAGAAGAACAGGAAATTGGTTAACTCCTAACAAGCAAGCAATGGAATTTTAGTGATTTTCAATAACATAACTGAACTAAATAAAACAAAAAATTGTAAATGACAACAATATAACAACCAGCTAAGATGGTTGTCTCGGAAGGGTAAATTGACCAGATTGGTCAATTTTCCTATTTAGTACAACAATATAATGACATAAAATTTTAAGCTAAAAGAAGAATGAAATGAAACAAAGTAGACAACAATAATCAACAAAGCAAAGAGGGCTTTGGAGGTTGTCCTGAGGGGCCTCTAGAACTCCTAAACACTAACTATGAATAAAATACTTAGATCCTTCAGAAAATCTGCACAAAACCACTTTAAACAAGTTAAATATAGTTGTTAGTAAATGAAATTCATCTAGATAAACCCAATGAAGAAACAATAAATACCTAACTAACCAATCCCTCCTAGAGATAGCTAACATAGAAAGTATTTACTACTACCCCTCAACCCTTAACTATCAAGCAAAAAAATCCAACAATCGAAAGGAGAACAAGTACAAACAAACACTTAGACTCTTTAACGAAAATTCAATAGAGCTTTTATGCTTCATTCATCAAGTTTTTCTTTGTACAAATCCTTCCTCTTATTTATAAATGAGAGGAGAAGGCTAGGGTTAGGTCATAAGACACTTGTCACTTTTGGAAAAGTGACAAGTGGACCAACCCTAAAGTTCTTTGTCCGTATCCAAAAGAAATAAAATCTAATTTGATTCGATACTTTAATTACAATATTTTGATCAAAAGGTAAATCATTTAAGACAAAACATTTTACAAAAAATCATTTGGAAAATGAAAAAATTGGGTGCCACCTCATCACTTATCCTAGGATTTATGTAATCCCAATGAAACCTTGATTTCTTCCCTATTTTGCAGTTTTAAATGAGGTGGCTTCAGGGTTTCCAAGGCTATCAATGGTTATCAGATTCACTAGGATGAAGGCCCGAGGCTTGTAGAAAATTTTGGGTTGCTTTGGAGGGAAGGGGGTATTGGGTTTGGTTGCTAAAAGTAAGGAAATGCATTCTATTTAGGAACTTTTAAGACCTAATTTTTTTAACCCCTTGCTTCCTATAGGTATCTCTGAGAGCTAGTGAAGGAAGGTTTCAACCCAGGATTAATTTGGTTAAGGGATCCCCTTGGGCCTGAACCTTGGAAGGTTGTTTCCTCCTACTAGAAAGCCACAAACATTAATTTTTTTGCTCCTAAGTTGTATCTCCATCCACCTACTTTATGCTTCTTTTCATTTGGAACAAATTAGGCTCTGGATGAGCAAGATATGGCCCTAAAAAGGTTAACGGGAAAGCGTTGGTTGGAGGGATAATTAGGGGAAAATGGAAATTAAACCTCATTTTTGGGTTGGACACCAGAATGGATAGGCTACTATAGCTAAAATGGTTCCCTTTTGGATTTCGTAAATTTGGCCTCGAAGGCCCCCAATTAGGCCTCCTTTCGAAACAATTAGGCCTCCTTCCTGCACATGTTTCTAGGCCAATGAGGAGTCCCTAACACTCCAAAACATATCTCTGAAAAACCAAGCTAAAGTTTTGAAGGTGAATACCATGTATGGTTTCTACACTTTGTCCCAGTCATTTTGACTATTCCTGGGTGAAAATATGCCTCTAGATGAGGGAGATACATAATTAATTATCCTAGTGCCCTTGCGGGGGGGTTACATTTAA
>ML785630.1:1645460-1655996 GCA_009831015.1 Picea engelmannii | reverse complement strand
TATAACCAGTTATTTCATTCTTCACTAGTGTCTCTTCCGGTGACTTCAGACCCCACTGTTGAGAGCTATTGGAAGATCCAATGCTATTTGAGAGGAAGGACGTTACGTCTTCTAGGACACGAGCATTTGCTTTCTTTTTTTATCACCCCACGCGGACAAAAACCCTTTTACCCAAATATATGTTTCTTGTTCATTTATGTATGATGCACATCTGATTACAGTTTGACTTGGATATCTATATTGTGTAGAGCACAACACAGCAAAGACTCTTGTTTCCATATTTCTCTCACCACTTATTGCACACATTTCACGCAACTAGTCTGACATCATTGGGGAACCACAGAACCCCCGTCGTTCACGACGCTTGCTCAATCTCCCACCTATATTAGGGGGAGTATCTGGTCGTACTCGTTCACACACTCCTGTGAGTGATACCATCCTAAGATCAGATTTGCTTGGTTCTACCTTACTTGGGTCCACGTCCCAAGGTCATCCGTCCTCT
The DNA here is from genome assembly GCA_009831015.1 of Picea engelmannii. NCBI lineage: Eukaryota > Viridiplantae > Streptophyta > Pinopsida > Pinales > Pinaceae > Picea > Picea engelmannii. Next base: position 1,655,494 of record ML785630.1, on the reverse strand, counting down.
AGCTCTCCTTTACACGGAAGCAGGGGACCCACTTCCTCTCAAGGAGGGAGCACCAACCCACCTAGTCCCCATCAAGGGTCAGGTTCACAACACACCATGGCCGGAGTTAACCCTCCACCCCCTCTACAGATGCCGTACTTTGCCTCTCTCAACATTCCGGATCTCACCAAGCTCACTAATGATCCTATATTGCATGATGCCGCATGGCCTGCAATGCCAACCAAACTTCCTTCAGACATACCAAAGTTTGAAGGAAAGGCGGGGGATGACCCCGCCAATCATGTCATGACCTTTCACCTATGGTGTTCTTCCAATAGCATCATGGAAGACTCTATCAGATTGCGTATTTTTCAACGCACACTTACTGGCCCATCAGCCAAATGGTATGTCGAAGAAAAATCAGGGTCCCACACGACCTTCGAATCTTTGGCCAAAGCCTTTTTAACTTTCTTCCAACTACCCATCCGACATGACAATGGTCTAGAACTACTGTCCAATTTCAAACAGTCCTCAGCCACCCACATTGCCGACCACATTCATGAGTGGCGTAGGCGACGTAGTTTGTGCAAAGCAGAAACCACCAAACAACAATGTCTTGATTGGTTTCTTAGATCACTTGTTGCTCTCCTTGGAAAGGATGTAGCTTCCACCTTCCCACAATCCGAAGAGGAAGCCATCAATAAAGCCCAACAATATGACCTCATTTACGCACAGTCAGGATACTTATACACGGTACTTCCTGATCTTCCGAGACCTGTGCCATTTGGGCAAGACAAACCGGGGATGTCTCACTCAGCAGATGAACTAATTGGTGCTACCACGCACCATAGTCCACAACCCCAACCACCACCGATGTATGGGACATCTCAACACCCACCTGCATATGGGGGCACTGCATATTACCCCCCACCCCCTTATCAACAGCCATACCCTGTGCTACACCTCCACCCATTAGTGGACCGCCACCGGCACCTCCCATACATCCACCTCTTCCAAATACAAGTGGTCCCCCCTCCACATCACCTTATAGTACTAGTGAAAGCGCCATGCCTTCCTATGTACCTTATGGAGACACACCACCATAGAATCCATACTTTCCCTTTCCAGGTCCTCCACAACCCATGGCTCCTCCACATCCTCATGCGGGGGTAAACTTTGTTCAACCCTCTGCTGCTCAACAGTACCAAAATTTTGAACAGTTGAACACAACCAACCCAACTAACCCTTCGAACAACAACATGAGGAAAGGAAGGAATAGGAATAACAACAACAATCCTGGTCAAGGCGGGAATCAACCCTCACAGCATCCACCCACTGGGGGCAACCCGAACCAAGGGAACCAAAACCCCCAGGGGGGCAATAACAACAAACGCCAAGGACGGAACACTGTTAAAACCATCCACCCTTGTGCCCTTTGTGGCATATATGGTCATTACACTCACCATTGCCCATAGATTGCTGATTTCAAAAGGTTGAAAGACTCTGGGAGTATTCCCCCTTCTCCTGCGCAACCTGCCCCTCAGCAGGCACAACAACAATATGCGCAACAACATCCACCTACCGTGCTGCAAAATCCTATCCCACATCAAGGTGTGGTCAACACCCAGCAGGATACGCAGCATCCCCCACCTCAGGTGGGCCAATACCATAATCCCAACAATCCGGTGGAACGAACAATTCTCCTCACCAGTGAGGAAGAAATTCTTTTGCAAACACGCAATTGTCAGTATCCTCCAACTGCTGAGTCTACTCCTACATCGGCAGAAACAAACCCTACCCCGACGGGACCTCCGTTGGTAATTCCTCGCCCTTCCGCTGAACCACCATTACGCATCCCTCGCATCCCATTGCGTAGGAATGTCCTCAATCCACAGGCTAGGGCTGCACATAACTACAGCTTGGTAGATGACTTAGCACAATCCCCGGTTTCCATGTCAGTTCTGGAAGTCCTCCAGACATGTCCCACTCAGCGAAAATCACTCATTTCCGCCATGGGGGCAGTCGACCCTGCCGATACTCGACTCATCACCTTTGACCTTGATAGATGTGAACCACGCCTTCCCGCCGCAGTGGCTATTCAAATACCAGTCAAGATACGGAACATCACCGTTCATCGGTGTATCATCGACGAAGGGGCATCCACATGTATCATGTCCAAAACAGTATGGCAGAAGCTTGGTTCCCCAGAACTCTTACCCTCCACCATCACATTGCGAGCCTATGACGGAAGACCATCATCCCCTGAAGGGCTCTTCCAAAATGTCCCCGTAGAACTCGGGGGTAAAACCATTCTCATTGACATTGAAGTTATCGACGCCCCACTCGATTACAATATCTTGCTGGGCCGTACCTACATGTATGCTATGAAGGCAGCAGCATCATCCGTCTTTCGGACAATCATGTTCCCCCACAACGGGAAGATAGTGACCATTGACCAAGTTACACATTACGAGCCAAATCCATTGGCTAGTCTCGATAACATTCTTCCACTCATTCACAACGATGTATACCCACTCGTTGAGATGGGTCCTGGGATTTTCAAAGATCCATCCTTGTTAGGGACGTACCATGGAGCACCACCACTCCTTCCCCCTAGTCAAGTATGCGTCGTTTCCTCTAACGGAACTCAACAGGAGGATGCGCATCCTCCTCAGGAGGCTTCAGTCATTCCTGACGTCTCAACAGTCGCAGGACCACTCCCACAGGAGCCTCCTGCACCCTCGTCGACCCCTACGGTCCACGAATCCACACCCCCTCCAGGACCTAATCCCGTTTGGGAAACAGTTCCTCGACCCCTCACTCAAATTCCCTTATTTTACCCTCCACCCGGTGTAGAAGCTTTCCAGGTAGCCGCAACGCTCACATTACCCAATATGGTGTTAGCAATCCCAGTGTGGTACTTACATCCACCTGAGATGGTCCCTCGCCCACAGGCAGGACTCCCCATGACGATTCCTGTCATCACTCCTACTACCCCCACTACCCCCATACTCCCTACTCCCCCTGCTACAGCCGGGGGCAGGAGAGCGAAGAAGGAGACCTCAGCTCCACTTCCCCGTGCATCCCCCCACCTTGCGCATTGTGTGACAAAGAGGGTCACCAAACCAACAACTGCCCATCGCTACCAGAATTACGGAATTTGATTCCCCCCAATTCAACCCCCACATCACCCAATACTACTGCTACCACCCAACCTTCCAGTAGTAAAGGGTTGAAGACCAAATTCGCGTGTGCCATCTGTTCTGAGTATGGCCATTACGCCCACCATTGTCCAGCACTGCCTCGTTTTCGACAAGCATTGGCCATCATCAGTCGAGACTTTCAGAACAACCCACGCCCTTCTACGACATCCACAACACCTATCACTGACATTCGCTATGTCACTACTTCAGTCAATGAACGCATGCGATGCCCGTGCTCTCTTTGCGATTCCTTGGATCATTTCACATACCAATGTCCAATGATCATCGAATATCACCAACGTCAATTAGCCCTACATCCACCACCCACGGCAGAGGTAATTGACCTGAGTTCACCCTCGGCGGATCTTCACATCATTTCTCCCGAGCCTGAGGCACTCCCAACGCCTCCATGGTTCCTAGATGACGTATCTGAGGATTTACCCCATAACCCACCTAACTCTCCTGCTCATTCTTCTACGGAGACTCGCCATCCCACCACCACAGGTACCCCTCAGTACCTCAATATATGGTTTATGTCGAGTGAACCCTCACCCTCTTCTAGTATTTCCTCCTCTGTTTCTCCAGCAGGGGGCAACCACCCTGTCACGGAAATCACTCCTCATGATCCATTATATTCCCGTCGTTTCCAATGCGATGAAGACATACTGGAAGAGCTACAACGCCCGGACTCTCCTTGGGATGCGTTACATCATCGAGCTCTCTTCCTTCCACAGGATGCCCTTTTGCCTCCTAGTCACAATCCCATTTACGCGGTTGAAACCAAAGATTTTATCCCATCAGGGACTATCGATTGGTTCAACAATCCTATTCCTGCACCCGATGCTTTTGAAGAAGGGAACTTGGCTAACATTTCCCCCACCATCAAAATCGACATTTCCATTAAACCGGGAATCGTCGAAGAAATCATCATTGGAGCAGCTTGTACTCCTGAGGAAATCACTGCATACAAAGCCCTCTTCCAGGAATTTCGGGATATCTTCGCCTGGTCATACACAGAGATGCCCGGCATCGACCCTTCTATTGTCGAACATCGCATCGACACCTGGCCTGACATCACACCAGTTCGCCAGAAATAGCAACCACTACACCCAGCCAAGGCCGCGGCTATCAAAGCTGAAATTGACAAATTACGTACGGCCGGATTCACTTACCCCATCGCTTATACGTCTTGGGTTTCCAACCCTGTACCCGTCGACAAAAGACAGGGCTCTATTCGCGTCTGCACCGACTTTCACGATCTCAACAACGCATGTCCCAAAGACAACTTCCCAACACCCTTCATCGATCAGATCATCGATGATTGTGTCGGCCACGAGGCTCTCTCCTTCATGGATGGGTTCTCTGGCTATAACCAAATTCAAATTCACCCTGCCGATCAGTACAAAACCGCGTTCATTACCCCATGGGGTACGTTTTCATATCGTGTCATGCCCTTCGGCCTCAAAAACGTCGGCGCCACTTTCCAAAGGGCCATGACATACATCTTTCATGATCTGGCCGTAATCATCCTCACTTACTTAGACGACCTCACCGCTCGATCCAAGAAGCGTACCCAACACCTCGATGATTTACGAGTCATCTTTCAACGGTGTCGTCAATACAACATCCGCTTGAACCCCCTCAAGTGCGTATTCTGCGTCACCGCAGGGCGCCTCCTCGGTTTCATCGTTTCTCAAAGAGGTATCACCGTGGACCCCCTCAAAGTCCAAGCCATCACGAAAATTCCACCTCCTCGGAATTTGCGACAACTACAGAGTCTACAGGGCAAAGCCAACTTTGTCAGGCGCTTTGTTCCAGATTACGCCGTACACGCACATGGTTTCCTTCGCTTACTGCGTCATGACATCCCTTTTCATTGGGACGATTATGCCCAGCAGTCGTTTGACGATCTGAAAGAAGCACTTTCCAATGCACCTCTGATTAGTCCACCTGACTACAACCGCGACTACATCCTCTACGTATCAGCATCAACTGTATCAGTAGTCGGCGTCCTCATCCAGCTCGGAGATGACAATCATGAACACGTCATTTACTACGTCAGTAAGAACCTCTCAGGGCCACCCCTGAAGTACAAACATGAAGAGAAACTGGCTCTTGCAGTTGTCCTCGCAGTCCAGAAACTGCGCCATTACATTCTGCTTCGCACCACCAAGGTCGTCGCAGATTCCAATCCTATGCAATATTTGCTCAGTCGTCGCCAAGTTAACGGCAAATTCGCTCGATGGATCGTTATCCTTCAGGAGTACGACCTCGATTTCTCAACACCCAAGAGTAAGAAGGCCCTAGTTCTCGCTGAACTTGTCACGGCCCTTCCCTCTGACACACCTAGTGCCCCCGTCAATACTGACTTTCCCGACGAACATCTCTTTTACATCGCTTCTGATGGTCCTTGGTATGGCGACCTCCTCGTCTACCTACGAACTCAAAAGTTCGGTGACCACCTATCACGAGATGATCGTTGGCACATTCTCCATCAGGCCCCCCGCTATCTCCTCATGGGAGACATCCTATATCGGCGAGGCGTCGACACCATTCTGCGTCGTTGTCTGACTATTGACAAGGCCGACAGAGTCTTAAACGACTGTCACAATGACGCTTGTGGGGGGAATCTTTCGGGCATCGCCACAGCTCAAATGATTATCCGGGCCGGTTACTTTTGGCCTACCCTGTTTCATGATTGCATTCATGCCGTGAGACGTTGTGAGCAATGTCATCTCTATGCCAACAAAGCCCGCGCTCCCCCCGCTCTTCTTCACCCTGTTATTACTGCAGGCCCCTTTTGTAAATGGGGCATTGACTTTATGACTTGTAATCCCCCCTCCAGCAATGATCACAAATACATTGTTGTCACTGTTGATTACTTCACCAAATGGGCTGAAGCTATGCCCACCTTCAACAACACCGCTGACACTGCAGTGCGTTTTTTCTTCAACCACGTAATATCCCAGTTCGGAGTACCACTCCAATTAGTTTCCGATCACGGGAAACATTTTGAGAATGAGATCTTCATCAAGCTCTCATCTCAGTTAGGCTTCTCTCACGAGTTTGCCTCACCATACTATCCTCAGTCAAACGGACAGGTCGAGGCAGTCAACAAAGTCCTCAAGACCATGTTACAGCGCACAATTAATAAACACAAAACCAATTGGCACCATATGTTATTTTCCGCGCTATGGGCTTACCGCACGGCAGTGAAGACCGCCACAGGTTTCACGCCATTTCACTTAGTCCATGGGGTCGAGGCAACTCTTCCCATCGAGTGCGAAATTCCCACCCTTCGCACCGCCATCGAGCTATTACCTGACACTGCTCCCATGGAGCAGCGCTTTCTGAACTTGGAGTCGCTGGATGAGGATCGTCGATCCTCATTACAAAACAACGAGGCAGCTAAAAAATGATCCAAGGCTACCTTCGATCGCCATGTCAGCCTTCGATCATTTCACGAAGGTGACCTTGTCCTTGCTTATGATGTTGCTCACGACACCTTTGGCCACGACAAATTCGAATCACTTTGGCATGGCCCTTACATCATCCAACATTGCCTCACCAAAGGCGCTTACATCCTGGCCTCCCCCGAAGGCCTCACGCTCAAAGAACTCGTCAATGGGTTATATCTCAAGAAATTTTATGCTTAAACGTAGTCATGCTACTTTAGGTAATTTTTCTTTTCTAGCGTTTTTAATATTTTTTTCTCCCTCATCTACAACTATCCTTTGTGTTGTTGACAGATGACTCCTCCACTAGCTTACCACATTGGTTACGCCGACGGCGCCAGCCGTTGGACACAAAATCTCGCTTCCGTTGCTTGGGCTCTTTACACCCCTTTACATGAACTGCTACATTCCAATGGCATATGTTTAGGACCAGCCACCAATAACCAAGCTGAATACACTGCTGTCATCGGCCTCCTGACCGACGCCCAACATCATCATATTCGTCACCTTAGCATTCTTCTCGACTCCCAGCTAGTTGTTCTTCAGCTCAACAATGTGTACCGTGTACGCGATCCGTGCCTCTTTCGCAAGTACCTGTAGGTTAGATTATTGACTCGACATTTTGATTCCATTTCATTTACACATATTCCAAGAGAATTGAATCAAACAACAGATGAAATAGCTAACATGGTGCTAGATTGGCATATATCACATCAAAATACACATACATAAAATATCTCATCAACACCTGTCACAGCATATAGATATCATCATACACATCAACCAAAAACACATGTAAAACACATTTGGATCTCCATAAACATGTATACTCATATATATACGTGGGGCCCTCAGGCCACCCAAATGTTTACATACACAAAAAGTACATCGGCCCGCAAGCCCATGCCACATCATGGTACAAAAATCGGCTCACCAGCCTAATCACAAACGGTATACACAATAAAAAATACATCAGGGTGCCTCTAACGCACCCCCGGCTGCCCCTCCCTCAGGAGGAGGTGGTGGCCCCGCCCCACCTGCCCCAGGCGGTGGTGGGGGAACACCTGCAGGACCCTCCTGCCCTGGAGGCAGACGTCCACTCGTCATCGCAGCCGCAACAGCTGCTCGCCGTACTAGGCCCCGCCATGGTGCCGGTAACCCTACACACTGCTCCAGGAATCCCTCATCCTGGATGCGGGTCCACATGCCCTCAGGAACGTCCCACAGCACTGCCTCAAATCGACGGCGTATGTCATCCATCTCCCCTCCAGCAGCTGCCGTCAGAGGGGCATGAGATGGTCCCGCACCAGGGTCATCAAATCGGGGCCTCCTCGCCGGTCTCGCAGCATCTCCAGGTTGCCCCGCAGCCTCGTCCCATGGATGCCTCTCTCCACGCGGAGGTCTCCCCTCTCGCTGCACTGGCGGTCTATATAACTCCACCTCGCGCCCGCGAGGTGCCAAATCTGCACATGCACCAAACAACAAACAAACAAAGATATCAGTGTCTATACATCAAACATATGCACTAGTATATCAATAGCTTAACATAAATCACAAACCACAAAAACATCACATACCTCTGTGGTCGAACACCTCCCCAGGAGGCAATACCATCTCCGGGTCTCCCCGGAAGTCTACCCCAGCATAGGGGAACTGGAGTATAAACTGCGGCATCTGCCGCCATATCTAAGCGGCCTCCTCAGTAAAGTAGTGCCCGCCTTCGCCACCACCATGGCAAACCAATATCTGTGCCCACCGCCGCAAGCGCGGCTCTCGTACCCCTGGTGCCTCCAGTAGCACCCTCGGGCACAGCATCGGCACCCTCTCCAAGAAGAAGGCCACCAGGATGGAGCCAAAAGCGAACTCCCCCCTGCCTGTGGACCGACAGTGGTCCAACTGCGCAATCATCTACGCGTGTAGGGTCAGCCCCCAGGAAAACCGCTCGCGGCCCACCACTACCCTCTCCATCAGCAGCAACTCGCCACCACTAATCTGGTGGGGCGCTCGCGATCCGTACACTCGCACTATCATCGCTGCTATGCAACGATGTAGCAGGACATCTATCCTACTAATACTCACTGAAGACCCAGTCATATAGTGCTCGCCTGAGCAGTATCGCTGGGCGACCTCACGCAACTCAATGTCCCTCGGCAGCACAGGCACTGCCGGCAATGGTGTTCCCCGAAAGGGGAGCCCAGTCAAGAAGTAGATGTCCTCCACCACAGTGAAGGCAATCTTCTCTCCTCGCACGAGGAAGCAGTGTCGATCTGGACTCCACATCTTAATCAGAAAACGGAGCAGATACTCCTGGGCCCGTATCAAAGAACAATAAAAAAACTTTAGCAAACCACTGGTTGCTAAAGCTGCTCGAACTGCTGCTCGATCTGTCGGTGGTTCATTGGTCACAGCCTCTCGTAGCGATGCCCAGTCTCGCTCCCACCACCACACGTCCATGATCACTGCTCGGCACCTGCACACAACCCAGAATCCTATATTAGCTTAGACAATAATCCAATACATCAAATAAGCTAATTTTTTCACCTTGAAACCTTGCCTCCAAGGCGCGGTTTTTACTCCCACAGGCGTGCACATATGCGCGCCTGTTCACCATACAGGCGCACACACATGCGCACCTGTTCACCATATAGGCGCGCACTAGAGCGCGCCTGTCATACCCACAGGCGCGCTTGAAAGCGCGCTTGTTCAACCTACAGGCGCGCCCTCATGCGCGTCTGTCTACCCCACAGGCGCGCCCCTAAGGCGCGCCCTAACTCCCTACACACGCGCATTCATGCACGCTTTTTCAGTGTACAGGCACACTTATGCGCGCCTTCCACTGAATCACCCGTGCATTGGGGCCCACACCCTATCAAAAAACCCCCTAAAACTCCCGTACGACTCCCTGTACCTACCCTGCCCCAAAATTTGAAACCTATAGCTATGCAGGATGTTCAGACCACTAACCTGAAACTCCCACACCGGGAAACAGATGCCTCGTGCTCTCGAAATCGCTCAGTCTCCTCTCGATCTTCTCTGGAACTCACTGTAGCAGCAGGTACAAATGAGGTGGCAATGTGGGCCCTACAGCTATATATAGGCCTTTTGCCAAAATTCCACTCACCATTCCGGGAGCCCACGGCGTCCATTTTACGAACCGTCTTCAGCCACGGGATCAGCGTCCCACCGCCTACATCATGACTGTCCCTGGGCCACTTTTTACCCTGTGCCCCCGGGGCACCATTTTTGCACATCACGGCCAGGTATGCACGTGCATTGTCACATTTATCTAATACATGTTCATATTTGGTCTTATCTTCAGATATTGTTCACTTTGGGTATTTGGTTGTTCTGTGTGCAGGTACTTGGTCATCATCTCTCCACAGCTTTCCTTCAGGTA
>ML785630.1:1578595-1643600 GCA_009831015.1 Picea engelmannii | reverse complement strand
TTGTTATGCTGCTGAGATTGCTAAGGACTCATTCTTTGGCAATAAACATTGTAGGCAACATTTCATAAGCTATTCACCCCTCATTTGAGTGAACAAGCTTGGAGTTCTTTCACCCACATTTCATCTTTTCTTTGTAAGGAGAGCAATCAGTTGAGGGCCTCAAGAGCCTTCCATTGGAGAGGGAAAGGACCCAAGTCCTCTTTCTCCATTGTGTGTCTTTGGATTTCATCAATCAGATCAGCTAATACATTGGTGATATTGGTCCATTTACATTTGTTTTTCATTTTCTCACATGCTCATAGTTTTAATTAGTTTTAATTTGATTTCTGTTCATAACTTAGTTGTTTCTCTTTCTAACTTTTACCTCACAGCTGTCATGCCTAGCAGAGCCCAACTGGGCATGTAAGCACTCACAATTTGCTCACACAGTGACGAATAGAGTGCAAACAATCACAATATATCACGGTCGAATTCAACACTTGATCAGACAGTCCAGAAACCAAATTACGGAGCCACACTGCTTCTATATAAGAATCACAAGTTGCAATATACTCTTCTTTTGTAGTGTTGAGTGCAACAAACTTATGTTTCCTTGTATCCCATGACATCGTGGCAAAGCTCAAACTAAAACATATCCAAGTAGCACTTATTCTGTCATTTGCACTCCCTGCCCAATCCAAATCGATAAATCCATGTAGTTGTATATCATAACTTAAGCATCCCACAAAAAACATATCGGGTTGAGTATTCTCCAAATACATTAACGAGCCAATAAATTGTCAATACAAAGAAGGGTATACTGGATTAGAGTCTCTCAATTTCTTCATATCTGTCATCATGGGAGTTTTCCATGGATTTGCAGTCCATCATCCCAGAATTCTGAAGAACCATTGCAATATACTTCCTCTGTCATAGGAAGTTTTCACCACTCTTTTGTTATACATGAGAGGCTCTTCACCAAGTTTGCTTGAATCCATACAAGGTCTTCTTCCATCTAAATTCAAGGGTATTTTCCTGGTATACCTCAAAACCTTGAGGTTTCTCTACATATGCTTCTTCTTCAATTACTCTGTTGAGAAGAACAATCTTTACATTCATCTAATGTAATTTCCAACCCATGGATACTACAGGAGATATAATGGCTCAGGTAGAGGTATATATCATTACTAAAACAAGATGTCAATGTATTCTTCTCCCTCCTACTGGGAGAACCCTCTAGCCTTGAGTCTTGCCTTGTATCTATCAATGCTTAAGTACTTTTCACAATTTCTCACATACATTGTTCTTCATCACAAATTCCTTCCATTCCTTCTACTTGACTACTTCTAGTGGGTTCAAACTGGTTCAATTGGTTGTTCTGACTTTTCTTTCTTTCTTGGAATCTTCATGTTCTTCCTCATGTTTCTCTTCAATGTTGAAGTCGATGGAATATTCTATAGATTACATGCCCTTATTTACTGAAGGCTCCAACCTTTCTCCATAGGAACATAAATGTAGATGGATAACCAAGGATATTCAAGGCTTCTTTTCAAAGAAGACTTATTCTAGAGTCAAACTAAACACATGATGCTTATCATGGCTAATACTTCCAATGAAGAACATGGATAGATACTTCATGGTATTCACAGATTCTTCAATGGATCATATCGTTGGGGATTATCTCCCTCCTAATCCCAGCTTCATTCCTGAATGAGAAATATGAATGCTCTTCTTTTGGATTTCTATGATAATCTTCCTCCATCTGAGAGAGTCCATGCTTCCCTTTGTTGCATCTCTCTTTGCTTTCTGTAAAGTGTCATAAGCATGTTATGGTTTCGTTTTGATTACTGAATTCCTTTGAGTCTGACTCCTCTGAGTCTCTTTAAGTTTGTTTCTATCTGTTATAATTTCTACCCATCTAGAAGTTATTTCATCCTCATAAAATTCTTCTATGACATCTTTCGTAAGGATTGTTCATCAAACATATTTCACAAGGGTACCTACCCGGAACAAGAGAAACACGAATATCTATCTAGAGGAGATGTTAGTTCAACTTGCGAACAAGTAAAATAAGCATATATATCAACAATATTCATATGCAGTCGAGTATTCATTGCACTTATCAATAATAGAATCTTTCAATGACTTCTTTCACAATTTGTAATGTAGCAACTATCACCTTTGATATACACAAATTTGAAGCTTAACAATTTAATCAAACTTGGAACCTGAAGCCTCAACTGCTATGGAGGGTGCACTTATTCTTCTGAATGCACTGAATCCAAGATTACATCTTGGACAAGATATCTAGTACTTTCCTTGCAAACACACTCATGTTTTGCTAGATGATGTAACTTAGATAGCATATACAAGTGCATACCTTTAAAACCTTGTAGCATCGTCCAACTTGTCTTCCAATCTGAAACTAGATACCATCTTGACAAGAAGAGATTAGAAACTCAATCATAAGATTTAATGATTGGAAAAAGATAGAAACTCTAAAATTTCAACTTTGAACACAAAATCAATTTGACCAGACGTCAACCTTTGACTTTGACTTTGACCAAAAATTCAAACTTGACGTTTGTGATAGAAGAGAGTACCAAGAGGTGCGCTAGGCTAGGGCACACTAGGATGTCAAGGAAATAGGTCAAATGTTTCATCATAAGTGCCTGAATACAAGGTTTAAGGTTTGTTGCAGTTGCATAATCATAAAACCTAGATGCAGCTATAACTAGTGCCATAGCGAGCTTAACAAATAACTTCTCAATCTATCTTCCAGTGGTTAGACTGTCTGAAGATAGTGTGGGCCCATAATCTATTAGAAATAAAGATATGTGCTCATTTTCCATAGACAATATAGAAATATTGTCACCCAACCATAGGCATGCGACCACCCTCGAGTACCTTTAACCTTGATAGACAGAATAATTCTAGTAGCAGACTAATAGCCAACCAAGGCTAGAGCACCTTTCTCCAAGGGTAGCGCACCAAGCAAGAATAACCAGAAACCAAGCAGAAAGTCCAAACCATAACCAAGAGACCAAGTCCAACCAAAATCCAAAATCCCAGTTGCAGTAGTTGTAGCTGCACTCCCTCTCCAAACTTGTGCACCACTAGTCTTATGCAGTTGTGAGAGTGTGAATGACAAATGAGCTCTAGTGCCCTCTTATTTATAGTTCTCTTTGTCATCTGTCCAGGCCGAATTCTTCTTCTAGAGGTTAATAGTTAAATATTAATTCTTTTATTGAGCCGACATGTCTTCTAGGGTTTCTACACATCTATTTAGGGTTTCTCTTGCTTCCCGGACTATTCTAGTCTTGCCAAATGTTACACGTAGAGGTTAATACCTCCCTCAACTACCATAATATCAACAACAGGAAGACTAAGAACTTGTGGGAGTACTTGCACTTTATTCTAAATGTCGGTGGGAAGCTGGAGGATGTATGGATTGATATTGGTATGCTACTACCTGGATTATAATTTCTTGCAAAGTTCCCTCTGCAAAGCATTGTTCCCCTCCTTCAGCCAAACTACCAAATGACCTGAGAGAGGAGGGAGGAGGGTTTTATATTTTCCATTTTTCTCAAATTTTGTTAATCCCCCCAAATTTACATGAGGGATGTGTGGCATGCTCCACTCTATATACCTTTTAATTGTTTTCTTATTTTATTTTCTCAAAAAAAAAATCTTTTATTTCTTGAAATTTGTGCCCAGACAAAGTTTGACTTTGACTTTGACTTTTGACCATGACTTCATTGACTGAGCCAGAAAAGGATGTCGAATGAGAAGGGGTCATAATGAAATGTGGAGCATGTCGTTGGAAAGGTATCGATGAGCCCGTCGAGAATATGCCTTCTGTGATCTGATCTAGTGCCACCTAGGCCCTCAATTTTCGCCAGGAAAGTTCATAGTCCCATTATCTTGATTTACTTGTGGGGTCCACAACATGCCCAATCTTGCGAAAGGTGCCACATTGTCATACAATTTCTAATTGAGGAAAATGTAGTGTCAATGGAAAGGTATTGACGATTACTTCAGCAAGGTGGCAATGGATTCATGTGATGGGGCGATTAATCACTGCTTTGACTACCCTTAAACCCTACCATGCCAGTTGGTTAGACCGTCCCATCCTAACCATTTCAGAGACTTGTGACAAATCTAGCTGGGTCATCCAATGTTATAATGAGGAAAATAAGGAATCATTGGAAAGGTATCTTAGTCTAATACATCATAAAATCCATGACTTTCTGATTTGGAGCTTATTAATGACAATTTTCTAGCCTTGAACCATTGTTACCAACCTGGCTTATGAAACTAGTCATGAATTTGCCGAGGCTCGTTCTCACCAAATGAAAATTGAAACCAGGAATAATTTATATTGTTGGAAAGTTATAACACCACCATAAATCACCTATAGGCCTTATTTCCCTTTCAAGTCATTTATCATAACATAAAATGACCAGGAAGTGATTGTTATGGATTTTGGCCATTTAGGAGATGTGAATGTCATGCCCTTCATAGATTGGTCATACAAACTCAGAATTAGGGCCATGATAGCTTGTTGGAAAGCTTATCCTAATTCCTACAAGATGAAAATAATTTATTTTCCACATCATTAATAGATTTAGTTTTATTTTCTGCGAAATACCTTGTTCTCACGGGACCGTCCTAGTGACAAGCAAACGGGGCCAACTTTAACTTTTTTGCAAAATGAGTCCTTCGCTCATGGAATATGAACTGAGCATCCTTGACATAAGTAATTCTGATATGGGAGGTTTTCATAATTCAAAAATAATCCCAAGAGGTCCTCCCCTATGGGAAAAATAACATGGTTTTGTGACAATTCGAACATGGTTGGAATGAGCCCACTTGGGTGTCGTCAAGATGTCAATGGACATAATGATACTGATTATTGTTATGTAGATGTACAATAGGTGATATTAGGATAGGGAAAATAATTTCTTTGAGATATATTTATCCATACTATCCATACTATCCATTAGATTGATATTGGAGGCACTGAACCAAGTAAATCTGACACCCTGTAACTGACTTGAACTGATATAAGTGACTAGAAATTATTGCCTGATGCTATTCTAGTGTCTGGTAAGTCACTATGTGCTCAGATAAAAACCTTTGCCCACTAATATTCTCTAATGGGAAAGGGCCATAGTGACTATGACTCCTACCACTGCCTTTGATTAGAACCAGAGCATAAGAGGGTGCTAAGAGAAACCCTTGGGCCAGTTTGTGAATAAATGAAAGTTGTGAGCATCATGTTGAGCCCAAATCGTACTTTTGGGTCTGCATTCTTGGTGTTGTATGGGAAATTCCTTGCAAGGAATTTATAACAATGGGATCACCCGCGTGACATGTGGGAATACTCGCTAGAAAGTTATACTTTTGAAGTAATCGAGGTGGGTGAGGGTGTGGAATTCAACTGTAGTATAAGGACCATATTTCACATGAGGGATAAACTGAATAATAAAAGTGGCGCGATAAAGATATACAAAAGAATTTATATTTAGATTCACAAAGTATATAAGAAAAGGAATAATGGCCCAGGTTTTGTTGAGAAATGTGGCCCAGGTGACATGGGTCCCTCACCTGGATTATGGATTAATTGTGAGAATCAAGGCTTAAGGTGAACCCTACCTCAACACAAAGTTTCATGCATTCCTTCTAATCTTGACACATAAACAAGAAAATGGGTATGTTTTATGATTAGTGACCCACTGGAGAAATAACTAGCAAGAAAACAAACAATAACCTATGCAAAACACAATAGGCATACCCATGTCATGTCACCTTGCAAAACCCTTCATGCCACTGATCAAAACACTTTGCCAATGAATTCAACGTTTCCTTTATGATTTAATCTCTTGGAGCATGCTACCCTTGCATTTTTTCATTCAACATGCAACACCGAACCTCACCACCAGACTCAGCTCATTCATTGACTGCCTTGTCTTCAAGAAAAATCACCCTGTTATGTTGTCTTTGCTTGTAGAATCCACATGGTGGCATAAGCCACCCACTAGGGTTGACTTGGCTCCTTGGGAGGATCTCTCCCTCTCTACGAAGTATGATTGTCACCTCTCCATCTACCTTCATTTTGGTATCACCCTTGGGCATATATAGGTGCCCAACATCACAAATCGATGTATCTCCTTGCCTTAGGGTGAGTCAACCTTGTTCTGTCATGTTTTTTCCACATAATGATCCAACCAACCATCATTAGGTGCGTGCACCCCCTTAGGTGAGTTGGGTCGACTCCCTAAGCGTGCCCTCCTTTCTCTTGGATGACTCATTCATTCGTTGGGCACCCAATGCATGCACACAACTGTTCATTCAACGTAATTCATGGTTTACTTATGTTTCATGACACTTTGGTCACGCCCGTCGAACCCTTCAACTGACACCACCTTTCATTTCATTCAACTCATCATTAAGGTGCACACATCCCTTAGGTGAGTCGAGCCAACTCACCTAAGAGCACCCTCCTCATGCCTTTGTCATTTCTTTGTTTCGTGATGCACCCGATATTTTACCCATGTCCTTCACCAAGGCAACTCGCCTAACTTGTGTCTTAAGTCATCTTGGATGGATTCAATCCTTGGCATGATGCAAACCTAAGGAACCTCAACTTGCCCCGTATATGAAGACTTCATGTCTTCAAATGCACCGAGTGTCCTACCTGCCTAGTGTTTCAATCTATGGCAGAGGTGCATGCACCTAGGCTTGACACCCTAGGCCTTACATCCTCCCCCACTCCAAGTTGTTTCTGCCCTTGATAATATCCACATAAATATGTTGTCTCCACACCTCTGCTTGAACTCATTCCTCCATCACCACTGCTGCTGGAAACTCCAAATTTTGTGTAGAAATTAAAACCCCAAATTCTGTCATAGTGAAACCCCAACATTCCACAACACCATGCAACCATCCACACTACCCATAGTCATGGTGTGACCAACCTGCCTCTTCCCCAAATCTATCTGCAATTTTGTCCAAGTCGCCTCTACTATTGTTATGATCACTCTCTACCTTGTTGCAATAAAAAACACTACCGCAACCCTAATTAGAATGAAAAATGTGTAAGTGTTGAACTGTTGTGTCAAGCTACTGCACCCTTACTCCAACCATCTCACTCATCTCTTTGCACACTGCATGCCTCCACTTATTGAACAATTTGGGTAGTTAATCCAACTTCATGCCCAATATGTGAATGTGTACCTACACATGACTTCCCATAATTGTTTTTGTCCAATGTACAAAACATGTTCAACCCAAAAAAACACCAAGGAAATATTTCACTTTCCTCCCTACTGTTGTCATCGTCCAACTTCATCAAGAAGTTCCTTTGCATCAACCAAGTATCACACAAACGAATCATTGTACATCTAGAGTCTGACCCATTTGTTGTGTCGTTGTACACTAACTCATTCGAGTGTAAAATTGGTTGGGTGGTGATTCCATTCATCTCATTCACCTGTACAAAGGCACATCTCCATGTCAAAACTGGTCTCCTTCATTCACAACTCAACTCATCCATACAATGTCTTTACAAGGCAATTCCTTTGCCCCATCATGCTACGATGTCACTCCAAAATGAATTCTTTCTCTAAATTCCTAACTTCATCATCTACTCTGGCTATGAAAGTTGTTGTCACTTCCTCCCATCGTTTCACCTAGATCATCCCACATCCAAGCTATTTGAAGATTCAAGAAAATTACCACATGTCTACCACCTGTGCGATCAACCAAATCCACTCTCTTCACTCATCCCAAAAATTGTAGGATCCTCGAGAATACCTCATCAGTGCTACAATTGTTCCCTTCATGGAACCATGGTTCACTAAAAATTCTACCCAAGTCAAGTGTGAGCTTGGTTTCATCATTCAATCTCCCATTCTCTCCATCACATTGTCCATGAAATTATCCAAGAGCACAAGACTTACACATCCAACAGTCATACCACACTACTACTCCATTCATTCTATGTTTCAACCTGTCTGTGTGATCCTTTGATCTATATAAGTCAACAACTGCCTCCACATATGTCTCAACATATTTTCCAAAGTTCTCCAAGGAAAATGAGTGAACACAAATCCCATTTGTCTCTTAGAAAAAACAACTTGTTTCTTCCCCCAAGTCGTTTCTTCCTCCATATTTATGTTGTGATGATCAAGTCATCACATGATGACTCAATAAGATTGGCAAAATAACCCATGCTCCAAGGCACCTTACCCAATATCTAAATAATGAAGCACGCATCACATTGTCTTCTTTGTCACAACAAGCCCTTCAACGCACCTCATAAAATAACTAGATAGCAATCCAACTCATCCCTATATCTACAACCAAATTAGCCTATGTTCACTTCTTGAACTCACCTAAGAAATTCACCCCAAGTTATGATCCACATCACCCTCACCAAGGTGCTCCAAACTATTATGTGGCTACAATGAAGCTCACAACACTTGGAACTCCCCCAAGTCTGTAGTGGAAAGAGGTCATTCTTGTCTTCAACCAAGTCCCCCCATCTCCCTCCAAAGAACCCATCACAATGACTTGGATTTTTCAAAGAGCTTGAAACAATCATGCTCATTCATGACATTTCCAACAACCCCATGGTTCAAGTCATCATACTATCACATGTCTGCAACTCATCCCAAGCCACCAAGTATTATTACAAGAAATGAACCTACTTACTATGGCCTGAGAGAAAGTTCTTACCCATCGAATTTCGGCTAAGTAAAAAACAATGATGTGCCCCAAGTCACAACACTCCAACTAAATTACCTATCCATACCTTAGTTATCTTCATCACCAAGGTGTCAAGCTCCATGGTACACTTTTTCACATTAATCCATCGATGCAACTGAAGGTATATAATGACATGACCCAACAACCGTGTATAGCGAAGCCTAGCAGAGACACATCTCGATGAGGTGCATCCAAACTATCTGCATCAAGTCTCCAACTCAACTTTGTGATATGAAAAACTTTATATAAGTCACCATCTCCCTACAACCAAATCAACCCCTCTTTACTTCCTATCATCTTAGCACCCTAAATGCTTCTGCATCATGACACCATGCACAGGTCGTTGAACTGTTATCATCTTCTTGTTAAACGACTTGTGTAATTCTATAAAGAGTCACCTCGTCTGAAGGCTATGATCGTTGTCCATTTTTTCACACTAGTTTATTTTCCCAACAAATAATGTTTCCATTTTTTCACACTTTGCACCAATGCATACAACTCCTTATCATAAGTAGGATAGTTAATCACAACACCATTAAAATTTTCATAATGAAAACAAGTGGGCTTACCATGTTGCAACAAGACTACTCCCATTGAATAATTGTTTGCATCTATTTGTATCTCAAATGGTTGTCTCAAATTTGGAGGTGTAAGAACTGGAGTTGAACCAATCTTCTCCTTCAATGCATCAAATGTTTTTTGTTGCTTGCCTCTCCATTGGAAAACTTGCTTGATGCTTGTCACTGCATGTAATGGAACTGCAATTGAAAAGAAGTTAGCAATAAACTTTCTCCAATATTTAGCTACTCCCAAAAAGATTCTTACCTCCATCACATTGTTGGGCTTTGGCCAATCCAAAATGACTTTGACCTTGGAAGGATCAATTTTCAGTTCTCCTCCTCCAACAATGTGTCCCAAGTAAACAAGTGAGGTCTTTCCAAACTCACATTCAGACATCTTCAAAAACAAATTTTCTTTTTAAGACATCCATAACTTGCTTTACATGCATAACATGATCTTCACGAGATTTTCTAAATATCAAAATGTCATCCAAGTAGACAATCACACAATCATCAAGAAAAGGCCTTAAAACATCATTAATGACTCTCATGAATGTAGCAGGATCATTGCAAAGTCCAAATGACATTACCATCCACTCAAACAAACCTTTCTTTGTTTTGAAAGTTTTCTTCCAAGTATCTCCTTCAACAATGCTAATTTGATGATATCCACTTCTCAAATCCAATTTACTAAAATAATTAACATCTTTCAATTGATCAAACAAATCATCAATTCTAGGGAGAGGATAACTATTCTTACTGTAATCTTGTTCAAGGCCCTGAAATCTACACACATGCGCCATGTACCACCTTTATTTTGCACTAAAACAATTGGTGATCCACATGGCGATGTGCTTGGCATGATGACCCCTTTCTCAAGAAACTCTTGGATTTGTTTTTTAATTTCAACATTCTCCATGACTGACATCTTGTACATACCAATGTTTGGAAGAGAACAATTTTGCTGCAATTGTATCTCATGTTGGATAGCCCTTTTTGGAGGCAATCCCTTTGGTTCCTAAAACATCTCATCATATTGGTTAACAACCTCATATAAATTAGATTTCAACTTTGAATCAAAACCTTTGAAAGCATCTTTTTCAACATTGTCTTTGGGTTTGATCATCAAGAGGAAAAAATTCTTACTAACATTGACTAATATCTTCATTTGCCCAGCATTTACAAGTGACAAATTCATGTTCTTTGCATTTTCTCTAAAAATGTACCAACTCCATTTTTAAACAAATGATACTTTTTCTCATGACTATGAAAGATGGCTCTCCTATCATATAAGTATGGGATTCCCAACACAATACCACAGTTATCCAAAGGAATAACATCAAGCTTTACCTCATCTATAAAATTTGCAGTCATGGAAAATCTAAGTTTACACCTTCTTGTGACATGCAATTTGGCATTGTCAGATATCCATCCTATAGGATGTGAAGTAGTTTCCAATTTTATTTTCTTGACAGTGTCTTCAGATATGAGGTTTTCTTGAGATCCAATATCAAAAATAATATCTATCTTGGTATGCTTTGAAATCACCCTTATGTGTAAAAGCTCTATTCTTTCTTTTTCATGTTGAGTTTCATTGAGGCTACTACTACTTCAAGAACTAGTACTTGCAATAGAATCCTTAACTTGAAAACCCATGGTTGTAATATTTGTTTCATCACCCAAATCAGAACCTAAATCATGTTGTACGGTTGCAGTAGTCTTTGGTTTCCCCTTATGGATGAAATTTTTGGGTCTCTTTTTAGGATGAAGTTTCCAACAATGGTCTTCATCATGGCCATATTTTGAACAATGTTTACATGTGATTTCCCTCCCTCTTTATTGATTGAATCATTCTTTCTTCCATTTCTCTTAAACTTCTTCTTTCCTTTGTCTCCATGAACAAAAGGTTTCTTGCTGCCCTCTTGAGGTTCATTCCTCCCTCTTGCTTCCAAATGAGTTTCTTGTACAAAAAATTCATCTAGACTTGTAGGGTTAAACATAAGTATTGTGTGCCTCAAGTAGCTATGCAATCCTCCAATATATTTGAGTAAAGTTTCTTGAGAAGACAAATCTATACCCAAAATCAAAGCCCTTGTTCTAAATTCTTTAGTGTAGCTTTGAACAATTTTCCCTTTAGCTTGTTTAAATTTTTTCCAATCCATAATAGATTTATGCATGTATGCTAATGGATAAAATTTTATTTTAAGTGCAACAATAAAATCATTCCAAGAGGATAAAACTTTACCATGTTTCTTCATGTCCTCTTGAGTTTTGGCTTCCCACCAAATGAGTGCTACATTGTCCAATCTTAGAGAAGCAAGTTGAATATTAGTTTCATCATCTTTGATCATTTGTATCCTACAATACACTTCAATCTGACCAATCCAGTTATCCAATTTCTCAACATTTACCTCTCCATTGTACATAGGAAATTCAAGCTTAATATCATGCTTAATTAAGGGAGTTTGTAGAGGAGTTTTACCATGTTCTTTTGGACAATATGGAGGTGGTTGTGAAACGACAGAAGAGGTGGAATATGGAGGTGAAGGAGGTGGAGAATCACCATTCCCTCCATTTCTCTTAGGATTTTTATTACCATTATCTCCATTACCCTTTGAAGGGTTTGAGATTTTACCTTGCAATATTGCATTTATTTCTTCAAATAAAACTTTCACCATCTCGGTCATATCATAGAAATATTTTCTGAAAGTTTCATCCTCTGAAGGAAGAGTTTCACGACTCTCCTCATGAGCCATACTTGGTGAATATCTCCTTGAAGATTGAGGTGATTGTGTAGTTATCCTTCTTGACAGTTGAGAACTTGGCTCTACAAGTTGACCTTCTCCTCTTGTGAGTGTCAAATTTGTAAGCATCAGAAAAAAAACACTTGCAAACAATCAAACCTTCAAAAACTTATGCTCTGATACCAACTTGATATAAAAATGTAAAGGCTTGAATCTTTTTAAAATTGAAAGTGAAATGGTATGTGCTTGGGTAATAGGATCAAGTTACAAACACATAAAGATTAATGCATTTTTTTTAACTTAATCATGAGAAGCATAAATAGTCAGAGACAACCATCATAATACACACATTAACACAACAAAATGATAAAGGAGTTCACCCCTCTCTTGGGCTACATCTCCCAGTTCAACTTCCAATGGATATTTTTCATTAATTCTCAAAGTGTCAAAATCATTTCTTTACAATGCTCAAAATGAGAAATGGATGGCTTAAATGGCTCCAGAACATCCAAAAACCTCTAGTTGGGCTCTTCCTACACTCGGTTTGGCCAAAAACTGAGTTGGAATCACTCCCTTGAAGTTTCTCCCAATTCTTTGTTGTCTCTGCTCGCCAAAATGCACCCAACTTGATTGAACCTAGCTCATGGGTGTTTTCCGGGACAAAAACCTAGCACATGTGCCTTCCCGCAAAATCTGCTGAATTATCGCACAATTAGTGCTTTGGCCCCTTTTCCCGGTGGAGGTCCTGGGCGTATTCCTCCCATGTGGTCAGACCGTAGGCGCTTAAGTCGACACCATTGCCAAGTGGGTTGTGGTTTTGGCAAGTGTCTTGGGCGCATGGGTGGAGGACCATTGGATCTGTTGTTTAACCCCGTGCTGGTGGTTGAAAAGTGTCCTGGGCACGTGGGTGGTTTGAAAAACCTCGCGCGAACTATTATGTTTGGCATAACATGTAATATGCTCATGTGAAAAAGGGTCAGTCCAAGGGCTGGGGCTTAACCCTGGCCCTTTCCGTACCCATTCAAACCTTTGTATAAACATATATACTAATAAACACATAACCAGTTAAGAACCAAAGAGGGGGCACGATGGTAGCTCGGTCGCTGCCAAGTCGTCCATGTCCCCAAAAGTTGTAGGTTCCAACCCCCGCCAACACAAACCCACTTTTAAGCTTTGAAGGGGGTGCCACGTGGTAGCCCATGTATGGGCCACATGGAACCATTCTATTAGTCCACAATTATGCCACGTAATCAACTGCGAGCTCAACAACTGACACGTGTTTCCATCTGACAAGTCCAAATCAGCTGCCACGTCAACCTCTTCCACGTCACCTTTGCCACACATAAGTACGCCAACCTGCCATGTGTCCAGTACAGACCTGCCATGCCAACAGTATGACCATGCCACATCAGCACCTCTGCACAGTCAAAAATCCACGTCACCTTGCCGTGTGTCAGTACGGTCAACTGCCATGTAAGCACTGTACGTTTGTACAGTCAACAAAATTTTGTTTGGCAAAGTAGAAAAAATGTGATATCTCACTCATACGACATTCGTTTGAACACGTTCAAGTTGTGTTGGGATCATGAGGATGAGGCCTACACACATGTTTGTTTTGAAGCAATTCTGAGCACTTTGTTTTTTGAGCATATTTTGATCCCCTGGATCACTCTACCACTCCTGGAGGTCGTGGGTTCAACCCCCGCAGACTCCAACCAAAATTTCACACTACGGAGGGGTGCTACATGGAATCCCATGTCTGGGCCACATGGCACCATACCATTGGTCCATAAACACATCACGTGTCAAAACCAGATAGGTCTATGTATCTACTTCCAACTCACCTGCCATGTCAGCCTCTGCCACATCACCACTTTCCACATGTTAGTGAGGTACCATACCACATCAACACCTCTTCCTAGTCAACAATTCATGTCACCCTACCATGTGTCAGTATGGTACCATGCCACATCAACACCTCTACCCAGTCAACAATCCATGTCATCCTACCACGTGTTAGTACAGTCACCCTGCCACGTGTCAGTACAGTACCATGCCACGTCAGCAGTACAGATTGCACAATCAGCAAAAATTTTGCCTATTTGGAAAAGTGGAAATAACACGATATATTTTTTATATGATGTCCGTTTGAACCAGTTCAAGTTGCATTAGTATTGTGAGGACAAGGCCTACACATAAGTCCATTTTCAAGCAATTCCGAGCACATTGATTTTTTAACATATTTTAATCCCCTAGATCACATAGAACCCTGTGTTCCATAATAATTCAAAGAACATAGAGATTCAGTATCACTAAATTTGTGATATGGTGAAGAGGGGAGCTATAAATCTCCAATATGTTGGCACAGATGAGCAAGTTGCAGATGTGTTGACCAAGCCTCTGTCTTGTGTAAAGTTTGAATACTTTCAAGACAAGCTTGGTATAGTCTGAAAGGACCTCCCTCAAAATGCAGAGTGATGTTTATGATACTGTGGTATCCTGACCAACAATGGGTAGCTCAGTTAGGATTTTATATCTTAGGGGACTGATCATCCTTGGAAAGATCTCGAAGGTCCGGTAAGGATGGTCTGCAGAGTACCTATGCATGTATATGCCATCTATGGTCAGTATTGGTATCTCCGTTATGATTTGTATATCTTAGGGAATATTTTGATTACTAGGCAGATCCCGAAGGTCTATCAGAGTACCACATTGTAGCTCTATTAGGATTTTATATCCTATGGAATCTTATGATTCTTGGGCAGATACCGAAGGTCCGGTAAGGATGGTCTGTCAGAGTACCACAAAATGTTGTTGTTACGCCTGCCTCATTCTGTTTCCATATGATGATGATGTTTTTATCTCAGCCTCATGTTGATGATGTTTTTGATGATGTTGTTGTCTCAGCCTCATGTTGATGATGTTGTTGTCTCAAACTCGTGTTGATGATGTTGTTGTCTCAGCCTCGTGCTGATGATGTTGTTATCTTAGCCTCGTGTTGATGATGTTGTTGTCTCATCCTCGTGTTGATGATGTTTCTATGCCAACCTCCTGTTGTTGATGACGATGTTCCAACCTCGTGTTGTTGATGATGATGCTATTTCATCTTCATGTTGTTGATGATGATAATGATGTTATTTCATCTTCATGTTGTTGATGATGATGATGATGTTATTTCATCTTCATGTTGTTGATGATGATGATGATGATGTTATTTCATCTTCATGTTGATGATTATGATGATGATGTTATTTCATCTTCATGTTGATGATTATGATGATGATGTTATTTCATCTTCGTGCTACTGATGCTACTATTTTTAGTAGTTTTAACTTTTGGGGCCATTTTGAGGGCCT
This sequence comes from Picea engelmannii, assembly GCA_009831015.1. NCBI lineage: Eukaryota > Viridiplantae > Streptophyta > Pinopsida > Pinales > Pinaceae > Picea > Picea engelmannii. The sequence continues at coordinate 1,628,189 of ML785630.1, read as the reverse complement.
AAATGAAGGTTTTTCGGGATCGAGCTTCTCAATGATGGTCATAAGAATGATTGAGCCCCCAAAATGAATCTCCTTGATGATACCTTTCCAATGGGCTATCATACGCCAAAAATGAAGATCGTATGCAAAAGTTACAACCCCAGGAAGTTGATGTACTAACTTACCCAGACGGGGCCCACATGACTTTTGGCGCTTCATCTCCTAGTGTTAGGTTTTTGGATGTCTAGGGTTTTTGGCATTCTTGTTTATTGTAAAAAGGCCTTCAGAGCCTCATTGTAATCATCTTCTTGCGAATAAGCACATCCATCACACCTCTTCTCAGAGATAAGTCGCTACCATTCCAGCAAGCTTGTTTCCGCTGCATTTTACAGTTTCAACTTATTTCATTTTTGACTAGAAAACCAATTTTATTGTATCTTTGTTATTTTGTGTTAAGGACTTGTTAATAATATGTAGTCATTTCATTCTGCTCATAAAATCCTGATCAGTGGTATCAGAGCAGTCTGCTCCTTGTTTTCTTAATTCATGTCCTCAACGAGGTCGAAGTACAAAGAGTTGGGTCTCGAGCTTGTTTCTCTTGAGTACAAAAGATATCGCACACCCAAGTGACCTCTCATGGAAGGAGAAAAGAAAGATAACAGGATAGGAGACCCTTTCAAACTGTTGATTAAGGAAGCCGTCACGCAACAAAGGAACAAGATGATGGATAGTTTCGCGCAAATCCTTCGGTGCCTCCCAACAGGTGACGCATCTTCTTCAAGCAGAGGCGTCGCCCCCTTCAAGGTACAAATAAACTTTGATATTCCTATATTTGAAGGTCGGATAAGCACAGATGTTGTAGATAAGTGGTTGAATCTACCATAAGGGTATTTTTTTGTACATAACTTTTCAAATAGAGAAAATATTACTTTTGTGCTCCTCAAAGCCATTCCCCATGTCAAAGATTGGTGGAAAAATTTTTGTGAGCAAAAGGAAACAGAGGAACCCTCATTATTTACAGTCACGACCACCTGGGAATCCTTCAAGGATGCTATTAAGGAACAATACTAGCATGTTGGAAGTAACATTGTATACCAAATGGACCACACTGCGGCAAGAAAGAGTCCAAGCAGTGCCAGATTTCACAAATATATTTCATACCTTGTGCGCCAAGATGGGTATCAAATATTCAGAGCGACATATGGTGCTAAAGTATCACTGCGCTCTACGTATATACATCCAAACTGAAATGGAATTTTTGGACATCTCATCCTTGGGCGTGACCTACCGATATGCTGTGAAAATCAAGCAGAAGCTCAAACAAAAGACGCAAAAATTTGGGCTTGGGAACCCCTCCCAACAAAATCCAGGAAAGGGTAGCCCCAACCCATAGAACAAAGGACAGAGAAAATATGGACAGTATCAGGACAACTAGTCCAAGCCGCAAGCAAAGAAGGACACTGGAAAGACAAAGAAAGATACCGGGAAGTGGTGCAACTTCCATAAGATCCCTTGGCATAACACTGCTGACTGCTGCTCAAAGTAGTCGTTGGTGGCCGAAGTGAAAGCCTTTGAATCATATGTGGGTTTATACTTTGAGCCAGAACCAGAAAGGGGAAGACATATCATTGACGTGGAACCCAGTGCCACTGTTTTTACCACCAAGTTCCAGCCTGGTGAACCAGACGAGCCACAAGAAGGAGAATGCCTCTTCCATTCACAGATGTGGGTAAAAGGCACCCCACTACACTTCATCATTGATAGCAGTAACCAAAAGAACCTCATCTAAGAAGAGTTTGTCAAGCAGCTCACCCCGCCGACAATGTCACACCCACAACCCTACACTATTGGATGGCTCTGCCAAGGAAGTGATCTCCGCGTCAGCCAACAGTGTCGACTGTTGTACGAAATCAAGCCCTTCAAAGACAAGGTATTGTGTGATGTTTCTCCTCTTGAATTTTGTGATGTTTTTTTGGGCCAACCTTATTTATGGAAATCCCATGTTGTATATGAGTTTAGGCCTCGTAGTGTTATTATTAATTTGAACAGGAAATTGTACAGGATACCCGAGGTAGTCCCACCTAGTGTTATTTCCTTGATCTCTGCTAAGCAATGTAGGTAGGTCTTCTCTCAGACGGAGAAGTTTGTCTTCTTTATGATTCACTCTCAGAATAAGTGAAATATCATAGCCACATCCAGGGTCTCTGCAGCTGACCTCTCCTCATAAAAGAAGAAAATAGATAAGGTCGTGGAAGAATAATTAGATATCTTCGACTCACCTACTGGGGTACCTTTGCACTACTAGGTCAAGAACCCCATCGATCTGACCCCCGACGCACCATTGCCCAATGGGCCAGTCTATTGCCGCTCTCTATTAGAGAATGAGGAGATCAAGCGAGAAATCCAATAACTGCTCCACAAGGGGCACATCCATCCCAGCTCATCACCTTGCGGGAGCCCAATTGTGTTGGTACAGAAGAAAGATGGAACCTGGCGATTCTGCATTGATTACCAGGCTCTAAGTAAAATCACAGCAAAAAACTAGTACCTGATTCCCCGAATCGACAACCTCCTTGATTAACACATGGGGGCCAAGTACTTTAGTAAGATTGATCTGAAGTCTGGCTACCACTAGGTCCCGATAGAACAAACATATGTATGGAAAACCTCCTTAAAGTCAAAGGAAGGCCTTTTTGAATGGTTTGTCATGCCATTTGTTTTGACAAATGCTCTAGCCACTATCATGAGGATGATGGATGATATGTTGTGACCATTCACCAATACTTTTGTAGTGGTGTATCTAGATGACATTCTCATTTACAAAAAGACTTGGGATGAACACTTGCAACATATTCAATAGGTTCTGCACACCTTGAGGCAATAGGTTCTGCACACCTTGAGGCAACACGAGATATATGCCAACATGGAATTTTTTTCCTTTGGCATGGATAGGGTCCATTACCTGGGCTACATAATTTATCATCATGGCATACATGTGGATCCAACCAAGATCCAAGTCATCCGTGACTGGCCAGCCCAAACCACACTCACTGAGATTCGAAGCTTCTTGGGCCTTGCCAATTTCTACTGTAGGTTTGTGTTGTGATTCTCCCATATTGCATGGGCCCTCGACCAAATAACCAAGGGTTGTGGTAAGGTGAAATTTGTGTGGGGCCGGTCCCAACAAAAAGAGTTCGATTATTTGAAGTAGCTCTTGTGCTCATCCCTAGTACTTTCACTACTAGACATGCAACAACCCTTTGAGATCAAGACAGATGCTTCAGACTATGCAGTGGGCGTCGTTCTCACTCAGCACAACCACACTGTGGCTTATCATAGTGAGACACTATCATATGTTTTCCGTAAGTACCTTACTTACGACAAAGAAATGTACTCCATTGTGCAAGCTTGCTGCCAGTGGAGACATTACATTCTTGGTAAGGAGACAATCATCCACACTGATCATAAGCCACTTCAGTTCATGCAGACTCAGGGAAAATTGCAGAATGATCACCATCAAAAGTGGTCCACATACTTGTAGCAATTTCACCTCAACATCAAGTATAAAATAGGAAGCACCAATCATGTCGTTGATTGCCTCAGCAAACTTCCATTCGTGACACTCACCATAGTGCTAGAATCCTGTGTCCATGAGACCTCTGGATGGCCCTAACACTACGAGACAGACCCGAACTTCGCCACCACCTACCAAATGTTGGGTGCAAACACAATTGTCGATAATTTCCATCTTCAGGATGGATTTTTGTGTCGTATGGACCATATCTGTGTTCCATCAAGTGAGCGAGAGAAGATAATCTGGGAATCCCACTACAGTCGGGTGGCAGGACACTTCATTGTCGAAAAGATAGTGGCGATGCTACAAAAACATTTCTACTAGCCAAAACTTCAGTAAGAGGTCAACAAGTATATCAGGTCTTGCACTTTCTGCACTATTTCCAAACCAACCACTAAGAAACAGGGCTTCTACACCCCTCTTCCTACTCCTGATAGGCCATGGGAATCCATCTCAATGAACTACATGTCAGGCCTCCCATCCACCAAGTGGGGAGATGACTGTGTTTTTGTGGTGTTGATCACTTTTCTAAGATGGCGATTCTGGTTGCCTACAAGAAGAACATCACAACAGAGGCCACTGCCAAGCTCTTCTTTGAATGAGTCTAGGTACATTTTGGAATCCCACAAACCATTGTCTCAGATCATGACATTCAATTTCTCAACACATTCTGGTTGAGCCTCTGGTCACTGCTAGACACCAAGCTCACCAAATCCATGACCTTCCACCCCCAGACAGATGTCCAAACCGAGGTCGTAAATTGAATGATTGTGCATATCCTTCGTATGTATAATTCAAATCACCCTCGCACATGGGATGAGATCCTTACCTATGTCCAACATAGCTACAACTGATCCCTGCATAGCTCAACCGACCACAACCCCTTTCAGGTGGGGTTGGGATTCCAACCATTGGGTCCCATAGATGTTGCACTTCCCCTTGTGGTCGCCTTGACTGAATCATCTCCTACTCCAACTGAAGATGACAAAGCCACCCAGTTCATTGAGTGGATCCAACACATCTACCAACAAGTTCAGGATATCCTACAGAAGTTTCGTGTGCCACATAAGTTTCAGGTGGGCGATAAAGTTTGGTTGCACTTGCAGAAAGAAATCCTTACAAGACCCCATCAGAAGCTTCACCCACTCATTTATGGGATGTACACCATCACCAAGGCCATGGGGGATAATTATTTTGAGCTCAACATTCCTCCTTTCCTTGGCCTGCACCTAGTGTTCAACATGGATCACCTTCTCCCTTATTTCCCACCATTATTGGACACCTCAGACATAATAGAACAATTAACACCAATAGAGATCAACCCTGACTACATACAATAGGAATCCAATGATCATATTGTGGACACACATATCAAGGGCACTCGACAACAAAGGATCCAGCTTTATCGAGTCGTCACAGCAGGGCAACTCCTACACCAAGGCAAGTGTCTCACCTGGGGCCAAATTCAACAGAAATTTCCTTATTTGATGGGGGAAATAAACACAATGGATACCATTGATTCATAATTATGGAGGATTGATCTAGGTGTATATTGATGGCCACCCACCTTTTCCAACTGTCTCAAAACAATTTTCTGGCAATTTTGGAAATTTACTATTTTTAGCAGTTTTAACTTTCGGGGCCATTTTGAGGCCTAAATGAAGGTTTTTCAGGATCGATATTCTCAATGATATTTGAAGGCTTGAATGATCCCAAAAAATGAATCTCCTTGAATATACCTTTCCAACGGGCTATCATATGCCTAAAACGAATATCGTATGCAAAAGCTACGACCCCTAGAAGTTGATGTACTAACTTACCCAGATGGGGCCCACATGACTTTTGGCACTTTAGCTCCTAGGGTTAGGTTTTTGGATGTCTATGGTTTTTGAAATTATCGTTTATTGTAAAATGGCCTTTAGAGCCTCATTCTAATCATATTCTTATGAATGAGCACAACCGTCACATCTCTTCTCAGAGATAAGCCGCCACCATTCCAACAAGCTTGTTTCCGCTGCATTTTATAGTTTCAGCTTATTTCCTTATTGAATAGAAAACCAGTTTGATTGTATCTCTGTTATTTTGTGTTAAGCACCTGTTATCAATGTATAGTCATTTCTTTCTTCTCATAAAATATGGATAAGTGGTATCAGAGCGGTCTTCTCCTTGTTGTCTTGATGCATGTCCCCAACGAGGTCGGAGTACAAAGAGTTGGGTCTCGAGCTTGTTTCTCTTGAGGAAAAAATCTCTCGCACGCCCAAGAGACCTCTCATGGAAGGAGAAAAGAAAGATGATGAGACAAGAGATCCTTTCAAACTATTGATTAAGGAATCCCTCACGCAACAAAGGAACGAGATGATGGATAGTTTCGCACAAATCCTTCGGCGGCTACCAACAAGCAACACATCTTCTTCAAGTGGAGCCGTCGCCCCCTTCAAGGTACAAACAAACTTTGATATTTCTATATTTTAAGGTCATACATACGCATATGCTGTAGACAAGTGGTTGAATCTACTAGAAGGGTATTTTTTTGTCCATAACTTTTCGAATAGAGAAAATATTACTTTTGCGCTCCTCAAAGCCGTTCCCCATGTCAAAGATTGGTGGGAAACTTTCTATGAGAAAAAGGAAAAAGAGGAACCCTCATTATTTACAGTCACGGTCACTTGGGAATCCTTCGGGGATTCTATTAAGGAACAATACTACCCTGTCATAAGTTATGACGACTTGTATACCAAATTGACCACACATCGACAAGAAAGAGTCCAAGCAGTGCCAGATTTCACAAATATCTTTCATTCCTTGCACACCAAGATGGGTATCAAATATTCAGAGTGACATATGGTGCTAAAGTATCTTGGTGCTCTGCATAGATACATCTAGACCAAAATGTAATTTCTGGACATCTCATCCTTGGGCGCGACCTACCGATATGCTTTGAAAATTGAGCAGAAGCTCAAACAAAAGATGCAACAATTTGGGCCTGTGAACCCCTCACAACAAAAGAAAGGAAAGGGTGGCCTGAACCCACAAAACAAAGGAAATAGAAAATATGGACAGTATCAAGACAACCAGTCCAAGCCGCAAGCAAAGGACACTGGAAAGATAGAGAAAGATACCGGGAAGTGGTGTGACTTCCATAAGAGCCCTTGGCATAACACTCTTGACTGCCACTCAAAGAAGTCACTGGTGGCTGAAGTGAAAGCCTCTGAATCATATGTGGGTTTAGACTCTGAGCCAGATACATAAAGGGGAAGATGGATCATTGTCGTAGAACCCAGTGCCACCGTTTCTACCGCCAAACTCCAGCCTAGTGAACCAGACGAGCCAAAAGAAGGAGAATGCCTCTTCCATTCATAGTTGTGGGTAAAAGGCACCCCGCTGCACTTCATTATTGATAGTGGTAGCCAGATGAACCTCATATCAGCAGAGGTCATCAAGTGGTTGGCCCTACCGACAATGCCACACCCACAACCCTACAACATTGGATGGCTCTGCCAAGGAAGCGATCTCTGCGTCAGTTAACAGTGCCGACTGTCGTACGACATCAAGCCCTTCAAAGACGAGGTATTGTGTGATGTTTCTCCTCTCGAAGTTTGTGATGTTCTTTTGGGACAACCTTATTTATGGAAACGTCATGTTGTATATAAGTCTAGGGGTCGTAGTGTTATTATTACTTTGAACAGGAAATTGTAAAAGATACCTGAGGCAGTCCCACCTAGTGCTATTTCTTTGATCTTTGTTAAGAACTGAAGGAAGGTCATCTCTCATATGGGGAATTTTTTCTTCTTCATGATTTGATATTAGAATAAGAGAACGATCATAGCCACATCCAGGGTCTCTGCGGCCGCCCTCTTCACACAATAAAGACAAGTAGATAAGGTCATGGAAGAATACTCAGATATCTTCTCCTCACCTGCCGGGGTACCTTTGCACTGCCAGGTCAAGCACCCCATTGATATGACCCCCTATGCACCACTTCCCAATGGGATATTCTATCGCCGCTCTCTGTTAGAGAATGAGGAGATCAAGCAACAGATCCAAGAACTACTTCACAAGGGGAACATCTGTCCCATATCATTACCTTGCGGGAGCCCAATCATGTTGGTACATAAGAAAGATGGAACCTGGTGACTCTGCATTGATTACCAGGCTCTCAATAAAATCACAGTCAGAAACCGATACCCGATTCCTCAAATCGACAACCTCCTTGATCAACTCATGGGGGCCAAGTACTTTAGTAATATTGATCTGAAGTTTGGCTACCACCAGGTCCCGATAGAACATATAGATGTACGGAAAATTGCCTTAAAGTCATAGGAAGGCCTTTTCGAATGGTTGGTCATGCCATTTGGTTTGACAAATGATCCAACCACTTTCATGAGGATGATGGATGATATCCTATGACCATTCACCAATACTTTTGTAGTGGTGTATCTGGATGACATTCTCATTTACAACAAGACTTGGGTTGAACACTTGCATCATATTCAGCAGGTTTTGCACACTCTGCAGCAGCACAAGCTATATGCCAACAGAGCTTCAAAGCTTCTTGGGCCTTGGTAATTTCTACTATAGGTTCATGTTGGTATTCTCCCATATTTCATGGGCCCTCGGACAAATAACCAGGGGTGGTGGTAAGGCGAAGTTTTCATGGGGCCGGTGCCAACAACAAGCATTCGACTATTTGAAGCAGTGCTTGTGCTCATCCCCAATACTTTCACTACTAGACCTACAGTAGCCCTTTGAGATCAAGAAAAATGCTTCAGACTATGTGGTGGGCACCATTCTCACTCAGCACGACCACCCTGTGGCCTATCATAGTGCGACACTATCATATGTTGTCTGTAAGTACCCTACTTACGAAAAATAAATGTACTCCATTGTGAAAGCCTACCACCAGTGGAGACATTACATTCTTGGTAAGGAGACAATCATCCACACTGATCATAAGCCATTGCAGTTCATGCAGACTCAAGAAAAATTGCAGAATGATCGCCATCAAAAGTGGTCCACATACTTGCAGCAATTCCACCTCAACATCAAGTATAAAATAGGAAGCGCCAATCACGACGCTGATTTCTTCAGCAGATTGCCAGTTGCGACGCTCACCACGGTGCTAGAATCCTGCGGCCATGAGACTGCTGGATGGCCCAAACTCTATGAGACAGACCCGGACTTCGCCACCACCTACCAAATGTTGGGTGAAAATGTAGTTATTGATAATTTCCATCTTCATCTTGGGTTGTTGTGTCGTCTGGACCATATCTGTGTTCCATCAAGAGAGTGAGTGAAGCTGATATGGCAATCCCACTACAATCGGGTGGTAGGACACTTCATCATCGAAAAGACAGTGGCAAGGCTACAAAAACATTTCTACTGGCCGAAACTTCGGCAGGAGGTCAACAAGTATATCAGGTCTTGCACTGCTTGTGCTATTGCCAAACTGACCACTAAGAAACAAGGCCTGTACACCCCTCTTCCTACTCTTGACAAGCGATGGGAATCCATCTCAATGGAATACATGTCGGGCCTCCCATCCACCAAGTGGGGAAATGAATGTGTTTTTGTGGTTGTTGATCACTTTTCTAAGATGGCAATTTTGGTTGCACGCAAGAAGGACATCACAAAAAAATCAAGGAGAGGGGGGCCCCAACCCACAGAACAAAGGAAAGAGAAAATATGGACAGTATTAGTACAACTAGTCCAAGATGCAAGAAAAGAAGGACACCAGAAAGATAAAGAAAGATACCGGGAAGTGGTGCGACTTCCATAAGAGCCCTTGGCATAACACTATTGACTACCGCTCAAAGCAGTCGCTGGTGGCCAAAGTGAAAGCCTCTGAATCAGATGTAGGTTTAGACTTTGAGCCAGAACTAGAAAGGGGAAGACAAATCATTGATGTGGAACTCAGTGCCACCATTTCTACCACCATGCTCCAGCCTGGTGAACCAGACGAGCCAAAATAAGGAAAACCCTATTCCATTCATAGATGTGGGTAAAAGGAACCCCGCTGCACTTCATCGTTGATAGCGGTAGTCAGAAGAACCTCATCTTAGCAGAGGTCATCAAGCGGCTATCTCTACCGACAATGTCGCACCCACATCCCTAGACCATTGGATGGCTCCTCTAAAGAAGCAATCTCCACGTCATCCAATAGTGTCAATTGTCATACAACATCAAACCCTTCAAATAAGAGGTATTGTGTGATGTTGCTGCTCTCAAATTTTGTGATGTTCTTTTGGGCCAACCTTATTTTTGGAAATGTCATGCTGTATATGAGTCTAGGCCTCGTAGTGTTATTATTACTTTGAACAGGAAACTGTATAGGATACCCAAGTTAGTACAACCTAGTGCTATTTCCTTGATCTCTGTTAAGCAATGTAGGAAGGTCATCTCTAAGACACGGACATTTTTCTTCTTCATGATTCACTCTCAGAATAAGCGAAATATCACAGCCACATCCAGGGTCTTTGTGGCCAACCTCTCCACACAGCACAAGCAAGTAGATAAGGTTGTGGAAGAATACTCATATTTCTCTCCTCACTTATCGGGGTACCTCTACATTGCTAGGTAAAGCACCCCATCGATCTGACCCTCGACACACCGCTACCCAATGGGCCAGTCTATAACCTCTCTCTATTAGAGAATGAGGAGATCAAGTGGCAGATCCAAGAACTTCTCGACAAGGGGCACATCCATCCTAGCTCATCACCTTACGGGAGCCCAATCATGTTGGTACAGAAGAAAGATGGAACATGGCGACTCTATATTGATTACTCTGCTTTGAGTAAAATCACATTTAGAAATCGGTACCCGATTCCCTGAATCGACGACCTCCTTGATCAACTCATGGGGAACAAGTAATTCAGTAAGATTGATCTAAATTTTAGCTACCACTAGGTCTCGATAGAACAAATAGATGTATGGAAAACCACCTTCAAGTCAAAGGAAGGCCTTTTCGAATGGTTGGTTATGCCATTTGGTTTGATAAATGCTCCAACCAATTTCATGAGGATGATGGACGATATCCTGCAACCATTCACCAATACTTTTATAGTGGTTTATTTGGATGACATTCTCATTTACAACAAGACTTGGGCCGAATTCTTGCATCATATTCAGTAGGTTCTGCACACCCTGCGACAACACAAGCTATATGCCAAATCGAAAAAATGCTCCTTTGGCATGGACATGGTCCATTACCTAGGATACATAATTGATCAGCATGGCGTACATGTGGATCCAAGCAAGATCCAAGTCATCCATGACTAGCCAGCCCCAACCACACTCACTGAGATTCGGAGCTTCTCTGGGCTTGCCAATTTCTACCGAAGGTTCATGTTGGGATTCTCCCATATTACATGGGCCCTTGGCCAAATAACCAGGGGTGGTGGTAAGGAGAAATTTGCATGGGGCCAGTCCCAAAAACAAGCATTCAATGATTTGAAGCAAATCTTGTGGTCATCCTCATTACTTTCACTACCAGACCTGCAATAGCCCTTTGAGATCGAGACAAATTTTTCAGACTATGCAGTGGGTGCCATTCTCACTCAGCATGGCCACCCTGTGGCCTATCATAGTGAGACACTATCAGATGTTGTTCATAAATACCCTACTTACGACAAATAAATGTACTCCATTGTGCAAGCCTGCTGCCAGTAGAGAAATTACATCCTTGGTAAGGAGACAATCATCCACACTGATCATAAGTCACTGCAGTTCATGCAGACTCAAGGAAAATTGTAGAATGATCGCCATCAAAAGTGGTCCACATACTTGCAACAATTCCACCTCAACATCAAGTAAAAAACAAGAAGCACCATTCATGTCGCTGATTTCCTCAACAAACCGCCAGTCACGACACTCACCACGGTGCTAGAATCCTATGGCCATGAGACCTTTGGATGGCCCCAACTCTATGAGACATACTCGGACTTCGCCACAACCTACCAAATTTTAGGTGGAAACGCAGTTGTCGATAATTTTCATCTTTAGGATTGGTTGTTGTGTCATCTAGGCCATATCTGTGTTCAATCAAGAGAGCAAGAGAAGCTGATCTGGGAAGCCCACTAGAGTCAGGTGGTAGGACACTTAGGCATCGAAAATACAGTGGCGATGCTATAGAAACATTTCTATTGGATGAAACTTCGACAGAAGGTCAAAAAGTATATCAGGTCCTGCACTGCATGTGCTATTGCCAAACCGACCACTAAGAAACAGGGTCTGTACACCCCTCTTCCTACTCCTGATAGGCCATGGGAATCCATCTCAATGGACTACATGTCAGGCCTCCCATCCACCAAGTGGGGAAATGACTGTGTTTTTATGGTTGTTGATCACTTTTCTAGGATGGCGATTCTGGTTTCCTACAAGAAGAACATCACAACAGAGGCCACTGCCAAGCTCTTCTTTGAACGAGTCTGGGTACATTTTGGAATACCACAAACCATTGTCTCATATCGGGATAGTTGATTTCTCATCACATTCTGGTCAAGCCTCTAGTCATTGCTGGACACCAAGCTCACCAAATCCACGACCTTCCACCCCCAAACAGATGGCCAAACCGAGGTCGTAAATCGAATGATTGTGCATATCCTTCACATGTATAATTCAAATAACCATCACACATGGGATGAGAGACTTCCCTATGTCCAACATAGCTACAACCGAGCCCTACATAGCTCAATCGACCACAACCCCTTTCAGGTGGGGTTGGGATTCCAACCATTGGGTCCCATAGATGTTGCACTCCCCCTTGCGGTCACCTTGAATGATTCATCTCCTACTCCAAATGAAGCTAAAAAAGCCACCCGCTTCATTGAGTGGATCCAACACATCCTCCAACAAGTTTAATATATCCTATATAAGTCTAATGACAAGTACAAGCAGCGCCATAATCAACATCGGGTGCCACATAAGTTTCAGGTGGGCGACAAAGTTTGGTTTCACTTGTAGAAAGAAATCCTTACAGGACCCCATCGGAAGCTTCACCTACTCTGTTATGGGCCATAGACGATAACCAAGGCCATGGGGGATAATGATTTGAGCTCAACATTCCTCCTTTCCTTGGCCTGCACCCAATGTTCAACATGGATATCCTTCGCCCTTATTTCCCACCATTATTGGACACCTCAGACGTAGCATAACAGATGAGACCAACAAAGCTCAATCCTAAAAACATACAATAGGAATCCAACGATCATATTGTGGACACACAGATCAAGGGCACTTGATAGCAAAGGATCCATTTTATCGAGTCGTCAAAGCAGGGAAGCTCCTGCACCAAGGCAAGTGGCTCACCCAGGGCCAAATTCAACAAAAATTTCTTCATATGATGGGGGAACCCAATGCAATGGATACCATTGCTTCCTAAGGAGGGAGGACTTATCCAACTGGATATCGGTGAGCACCCTCCTTTTCCAATTGTCTCCAAATAGTTTTTTGGCAATTTTGGCAATTTACTATTTTTAGCAGTTTTATCTTCCGGGGCAATTTTGAGGGCCTAAATGAAGGTTTTTAGGGATCGAGATTATCATTGATATCCACAGGCATGATTGATCCCCCAAAATTAATCTCCTCGATGATACTTTTCCAATAGGCTATCATATACCTAAACCAGAGATCGTATGCAAAAGTTATGACCCCGGGAAGTTGATGTATTAACTTACCCAGACGGGGCCCATATGACTTTTGGCGCTTCATCTCCTAGGGTCAGGTTTTTGGATGTCTAGGGTTTTTGGAATTCCTGTTTATTGTAAAAATTACTTCATATCCTCATTGTAATCATCTTCCTACGAATGAGGAAAGCCATCACATCTCTTCTCAGAGATAAGTCGCCACCATTCCAACAAGCTTGTTTCTACTGCATTTTATAGTTTCATCTTATTTCCTTATTGAATAGAAAACTAGTTTTACTGTATCTCTATTATTTTGTGTTAAGCACCTGTTAATAATATGTATTCATTTCATTCTGCTCATAAAATCCATATCAGTGGTATCAGAGCGTTCTTCTCCTTGTTGTCTTAATGCATGTCCCCAACGAGGTCAGAGTACAAAGAGTTGGGTCTTGAGCTTGTTTCTCTTGAGGACAAAAGATATCACATGCATAAGCGACCTCTCATGGTAGGAGAAAATAAAGATGAAGGGACAAGAGATCCTTTCAAACTGTTGATTGAGGAAGCAGTCACGCAACAAAGGAATGAGATGATGGATAGTTTCACACAAATCCTTCAGTGTCTACCAACAGGCGATGCATCTTCTTCAAGCGGAGGCGTCACCCCCTTTAAGGTACAAATAAACTTCTATATTCCTATATTTGAAGGTAAGATAGCCATAGATATTATAGACAAGTGGTTGAATCTACTAGAATGATATTTTTCTATCCATAACTTTTCGAATAGAGAAAATATTACTTTTGTGCTCCTCAAAGTCGTTCCCCATGTCAAAGATTGGTGGAATTTTTTTTGTGAACAAATGGAAATAGAGGAACCCTCATTATTTATAGTCATGACCACCTGGGAATCCTTCAGGGATGCTATTAAGGAGCAATACTACCCTATCGGAAGTTATGACAACTTGTATACCAAATGGACTACACTACCGCAAGAAAGAGACCAACCAGTGCCAGATTTCACAAATATCTTTCATACCTTGCCAACCAAGCTGGGTATCAAAGATTCAGAGTGACATATGGTGCTAAAGTATCTCGACACTCTGCATAGATACATCCATACCGAAATTTAATTTCTGGGCATCTCATCCTTGGGCGTGACTTACCGATATGTCATGAAAATTGAGCAGAAGCTCAAACAAAAGATGTGGCAATTTGCGCCTGGGAGCCATTCACAACAAAATCTAGGAAAGGGTGGCCCCAACCCATAGAAAAAAGGATAGATAAAATATGGGAAGTATTAGGACAACCATTCCAAGCCGCAAGAAAAGAATAACACTAGAAAGACAATGAAAGATACCGAGAAGTGGTGCGACTTCCATAAGAGCCCTTGGCATAACACTGCTGACTTCTTCTCAAAGAAGTCGTTGGTGGCCAAATTGAAAGCCTATGAATCAGATGTGGCTTCAGATTGTGAGACAAAACCAGAAAGGGGAAGATGGATCATTGATGCGGAACCCAGTGCCACCATTTTTACCACCAAGATCCATCCTGGTGAACCAGATGAGCTAGAAGAAGGATAACACCTCTTCCATTCACAGATGTGTGTAAAAGGCACCCTGCTGCACTTCATCATTGATAGTGGTATCTAGAATAACCTCATCTCAGCAGAGGTCGTCAAGTGGCTGGTCCTGCTGACAATGCCACAACCACAACCCTACACCATTGGATGGCTCCGCCAAGGAAGCGATCTCTGCGTCAGCCAATAATGCCGACTATCGTACGACATCAACCTCTTCAAAGATGAGGTATTGCATGATGTTGTTCCTCTCGAAGTTTGTGGTGATATTTTTGGCCAACCTTATTTATGGAAACGTCATGTTGTATATGAGTCTAGGCCTCGTAGTGTTATTATTACTTTGAACAGGAAATTGTACAGGATACCCGAGGCAGTCCCACCTAGTGCTATTTCCTTGATCTCTGCTAAGAAATGCAGGAAGGTCATCTCTAATATGAGGAAGTTTCTCTTCTTCATGATTCACTCTCAGAATAAGTGAAAGATCACAACCACATCTCGGTTCTCTACGACCAACCTCTCCACATAGCAGAACCAAGTAGATAAGGTCATGGAAGAATACTCAAATATCTTCTCCTCACCTACTTAGGTACCTCTGCACTGCCAGGTCAAGAACCCCATCGATTTGACCCCTAGCGCACCACTGCCCAATGGGACAGTCTATTGCCGCTCATAATTAGAGAATGAGGAGATCAAGTGACAGATCCAAGAACTGCTCAACAAGGGGCACATCCATCCCAACTCATAACCTTACAAGAGCCCAATCATGATGGTATAGAAAAAATATGGAACCTGGCGACTCTACATTGATTACCAGGCTCTGAATAAAATCACAGTCAGAAACCGGTATCCGATTCCCTGAATCGACGACCTCCTTGATCAACTCACGGGGCAAAAGTACTTCAATAAGATTTATCTAAAGTTTGGCTACCACCAGGTCCTGATAGAATAGATAGATGTATGAAGAACCTCCTTCAAGTCAAAGGAAGGCCTTTTCGAATGGTTGGTCATGCCATTTGGTTTGACAAATGCTCCAACCACTTTCATGAGGATGATGGATGATATCCTATTACCATTCACCAATAATTTTGTAGTGGTGTATATGAATGAAATTCTCATTTACAACAAGACTTGGGCTGAACACGTGCATCATACTCAACAGGTTCTGCACATCCTGCGGTAGCACAAGCTATATGTCAACCTGGAAAAATGTTCCTTCGGCATGGACAAGGTCCATTACCTGGGCTACGTAATTGATTAGCATGTCATACATATGGATTGTCATCTCTGACTGGCCAACCCCAACCACACTCACTGAGCTTTAGAGATTCTCGGGCCTTGCCAATTTCTACCGCATGTTCATGTTGGGATTCTCCCATATTGCATGGGACCTCGGCCAAATAACCACGGTTGGTGGTAAGGAAAAATTTGTGTGGGACCGGTCCCAACAACAAGCGTTTGATGATTTGAAGTAACGCTTGTGCTCATCCCCAATACTTTCACTACCAGACCTATAACAACCCTTTGAGATCGAGACATATGCTTCAGGCTATGCGGTGGGCGTCGTTCTCACTCAACACGGCCACCCCGTGGCCTATCATAGTGAGACACTATCAAATGTGTTCGTAATTAACCTACTTACGACAAATAAATGTACTCCATTGTGAAATCCTATTGCCAGTGGAGACATTACATTCTTGGTAAGGATAAAATAATCCACACTGATCATAAGCCACTGCATTTCATGCAATCTCAAGGAAAATTGCAGAATGATCACCATCAAAAGTTATCCACATACTTGCAGCAATTCCACCTAAACATCAAGTATAAAACATGAAGCACCAATCACGTCGCTTAATGCCTTAGTAGACCTCCATTCGTGACACTCACCATGGTGCTAGAATCCTGTGGCCATGAGACCTCTGGATGGCCCAACCTCTATGAGACAGACCCGAACTTCACCATCACCTACCAAATGTTGGGTGCAAACGTAGTTGTAGATAATTTCCATCTTTAGGATGGGTTGGTGTGTCGTCTTGGCCATATCTTTGTTCCATCAAGTGAGTGAGTGAAGTTGATCTGGGAATACCACTACAGTCAGGTGGAAGGACACTTTGGCATCTAAAAGAGAGTGGTGATACTGCAAAAACATTTCTACTAGTTGAAGCTTCGACAAGAGGTCAACAAGTATATCAGGTCCTCCATTGCCTGCGTTATTTCCAAACCGACCACTAGGAAATAGGGACTATACACCCCTCTTCCTACTTCTGATAGGCCATGGGAATCCATCTCAATGGAATATATGTCGAGCCTCCCATCCACCAAGTGGGGAAATGACTGTGTTTTTGTTGTTGTTGATCGCTTTTCTAAGATGGAGATTCTGGTTGCCTAGAAGAAGAACATCATAGTAGAGGCCACTGCCAAGCTCTTCTTTGAACGAGTCTGGATACATTTTGGAATCCCACAAACCATTATCTCATATCAGGACAGTCTATTTCTCACCACATTCTAGTCGAGCCTCTGGTCATTGCTGGTCACCAAGCTCACCAAATCCATGACCTTTCACCCCCAGAATTGGGTCTCGAGCTTGTTTCTCTTGAGGAAAAAAGCTCTTGCACTCCCAAGCGACCTCTCATGGTAGGAGAAAAGACAGATGATGGGATAGGAGATCCTTTCAAACTATTGATTGAGGAAGCCCTCATGCAACAAAGGAACGAGATGATGGATAGTTTCGGGCAAATCCTTCGATGACTCCAACAAGCGACACATCTTCTTCAAGCGGAGGCATCACCCCCTTCAAGGTACAAATAAAATTCGATATTCCTATATTTGAAGGTCAGATAGACGCAAGTGTTTTGGACAAGTGGTTGAATCTACTAGAAGGGTATTTTTAGGTCCATAAATTTTCAAATAGAGAAAATATTACTTTTGCACTCCTTAAATCCGTTCCCCGTGTCCAAGATTGGTGGGAAACTTTCTGTGAGCAAAAGGAAACAAATGAACCCTCATTATTTATAGTCACGGCCACCTGGGAATCCTTCAGGGATGCTATTAAGGAACAATACTACCTTGTCGTAATTTATCATGACTTGTACACCAAATGGACAACATTGTGCCAAGAAAGAGACCAAGCAGTGACGGATTTCACAAAAATATTTCATACCTTGCGCACCAAGCTGGGTATCAAAAATTCAGAGCGAGATCTGGTGCTAAAGTATCACAACACTCTGCATAGATACATCCAGACCAAAATGGAATTTCTGGAAATATCATCCTTGGGCACGACCTACTAATATGCCATTAAAATCAATTAGAGGATCAAACAAAAGACACGACAATTTGGGCTTGGGAACCCCTCACAACAAACGACAGAAAAGGGTGGCCCTAACCCACATAACAAAGGATAGAGAAAATATGGGCAGTATCAGGACAACCAGTCCAAGCCGCAGGCAAAGAAGCACACCAGAAAGATAAAGAAATATATTGGGAAGTGGTGTGACTTCCATAAGAGCCCTTGGCATAACAGTGCAGTCGCTGGTGAACAAAGTGAAAGCCTATGAATTAGATGCAGGTTCATACTTTGAGCCAGAACCAAAAAGCTGAAGATGGATCATTGACACAGAACCTAGTGCCACAACTTATACCACCAATCTCCAGCCTGGTGAACCAGATGAGCCAGAAGAAGGAGAATGCCTCTTGAATTCACAGATGTGGGAAAAAGGCACCCCGCTGCACTTCATCGTTGATAGCGGTAGCCAGAAGAACCTCATATCAGTAGAGGTCATAAAGTAGTTGTTCCTATCGACAACGCCGCACCTACAACCCTACACCATTGGATGGCTCTGCCAAGGAAGCGATCTCCTTGTCAAACAACAGTGTTGATTTTCATACGACATCAAGCCCTTCAAAGACGAGGTATTGTGTGATGTTTCTCCTCTCAAAGTTTGTGATGTTCTTTTGGGTCAACCTTATTTATGGAAACGTCATGATGTATATGAGTCTAGGCCTCATAGTGTTATTATTACTTTGAATAGGAAATTGTATAGGATACCCGAGGAAGTCCCACCTAGTGTTATTTCCTTGATCTCTGCTAAGCAATGCAGGAAGGTCATCTCTCAGACAAGGAAGTTTGTCCTCTTTGTGATTCACTCTCAGAATAAGCAAAATATCATAGCCACATCCAGGGTCTTTGTGGCTGACCTTTCCACACAGAATAAGGAAGTAGATAAAGTCATCAGAGAATACTCAGATATCTTCTCCTCACCTACTGGGGTATGTCTGCACTGCTAGGTCAAGCACCCCATCAATATGAACCCCGCTGCACCGATGCTTAATGGGCCAGTATATCACCGCTCTATGTTAGAGAATGAGGAGATCAAGCGACAGATCCAAGAACTTCTCCACAAGGGGCACATCCGTCCCAACTCATCACCTTGCAGGAGCCCAATTGTGTTGTTATAGAAGAAAAATGGAACCTGGTGACTGCATTGATTACTGAGATCTGAATAAAATCATAGTAAAAAATCGATACCCGATTCCCTGAATCGACGACCTCCTTGATCAACTCACGGGGGCCAAGTACTTTAGTAAGATTTATCTGAAGTATGGATACCACCAGGTCTCGATAGAACAGAGAGATGTATGGAAAAGCACCTTCAAGTCAAAGGAAGGCCTTTCTGAATGGTTGGTCATGCCATTTTGTTTGAAAAATGCTCCAACCAATTTCATGAGGATGATGGACGATATCCTGCAACCATTCACCAACACTTTTGTAGTGGTGTATTTGAATGAAATTCTCATTTACAGCAAGACTTGAGTTGAACACTTGCAGCATCTTCAGCAGGTTCTGCACACCCCCCGACAGCACAAGCTATATGCCAACTTGGAAAAATGATCCTTCGGCATGGACAGGGTTCATTACTTGGGCTACATAATTGATTAGCATGGTGTACATGTGGATCCAACCAAGATGCAAGTCATCCATGCCTGGCCAGCCTCAACCACACTCACTGATCTTCGAATCTTCTTGGGCCTTTCCAATTTCTACCACAGGTTCATGTTGGGATTCTCCAATATTGCATGGGCCCTCGACCAAATAACCCGGGATGGAAGTAAGGCGAAATTTGCATGGGGATTTTCCCAACAACAAGCGTTCGATGATTTGAAACAATGCTTGTGCTCATCCCCAGTATTTTCACTACCATACGTGCAACATCCCTTTGAGATTGAGACAGATGCTTCAGACTATGCAGTGGGCACCATTCTTACTCAACACGTCCATCCCATGGCCTATCATAGTGAGACACAATCATATATTGTCCGTAAGTACCCTACTTATGACAAGGAAATGTAATCCATTGTGCAAGCTTGCTGCCAACGGAGACATTACATTCTTGGTAAGGAGACAATCATACACACTGATTATAAGCCACTGCAGTTCATGCAGACTCAAGGAAAATTGCAGAATGATTTCCATCAAAAGTGGTCCACATACTTGCAGAAATTCCACCTCAAGATCAAGTATAAAATAAGAAGCACCAACCACATTGCTGATTTCCTCAGCAGTCTTCCATTCATGACATTCACCATGGTGCTAGAATCCTACTGCCATGAGACCTATGGATGGCCCCAACTCTATGAGATAGACCTAGACTTCGCCACCACCTACCAAATGTTGGGTGCAAACGTAGTTGTCGATAATTTCCATCTTCAGGATGGGTTGTTGTGTCGTCTAGGCCATATTTGTGTTCCATCAAGTGAGAGAGCAAAGATGATCTGGGAAGCCCACTATAGTTGGGTGGCAGGACACTTCAGCATCAAAACAATAGTGGCGATGCTATAGAAACATTTCTACTGTATGAAACTTCGACAGGAGGTCAACAAGTATATAAGGTCCTGCACTGCCTGTACTATTGCCAAACCGGTCACTAAGAAACAGAGCCTGTACACCCCTCTTCCTACTCCTGAAAGGCCATGCGAATCAATCTCAACGGACTACATGTTGGGCCTCCCATCCACCAAGAGGGGAAATGATTGTGTTTTTGTGGTTGTTGATCACTTTTCTAAGATGGAAATTCTAGTTGCCTATAAGAAAAACATCACAGCAGAGGTCACTGCCAAGCTCTTCTTTGAATGAGTCTGGGTACATTTTGGAATCCCAAAAACCAATGTATCAGATCGATACAGTCGATTTCTTTGCACATTCTAGTTGAGCCTCTGGTCAGTGCTGGACACCAAGCTCATCAAATCCACGACCTTCCACCCCCAGACAGAGGGCCAAACCAAGGTTGTAAATCAAATGATTGTGCATATCCCTCACATGTATAATTCAAATAACCCTCAAACATGAGATGAGATCCTTCCCTATGTACAACATAGCTACAACCAAGCCCTGCATAGCTTAACCAACCACAACCCCTTTCAGGTGGGGTTGGAATTACAACCATTGGGTCCCATAGATGTTGCACTTCCCCTTGTGGTCACCTCGACCAACTCATATCCTGTTGAAGCTAATAAATCCACCCGATTCATTGAGCGGATCCAGCACATCCTCCAACAAGTTCAAGATATCCTACAGAAGTCCAATGAAAAGTACAAGCAGTGCCATGATCAACATCGGGTGCCACATAAGTTTCAGGTAGGCGACAAAGTTTGGTTGCACTTGCAGAAAGAAATCCTTACAGGACCCCATAGGAAGCTTTGCCCACTCATTTATGGGTCGTACACCATCACCAAGGCCATGGGGGATAATTATTTTGAGCTCAACATTCCTCCTTTCCTTGGCCTGCACCCAGTGTTCAACGTGGATCTCCTTCGCCCTTATTTCCCACCATTATTGGACAACTCAGATGTAGCAGAACAAATGAAACCAACAGAGCTCAACCCCGACTGCATACAACAATAATATAGCGATCATATTTTTGACACACAAATCAAGGGCACTCGACCGCAAAGGATCCAACTTTATCGAGTCGTCAAAGCAGGGAAGCTGCTACACCAAGGCAAGTGGCTCACCCGAGGCCAAATTTAGCAGACATTTCCTTATCTAATGGGGGAACTCAAATCAATGGAGACCATTGCTTCCTAAGAAGGGAGGATTGATCCAGGTGGATATCGGTGGCCACCCACCTTTTCCAACTGGCTCAAAACAATTTTCTGGCAATTTTGGCAATTTACTATTTTTAGCAGTGTTAACTTCCGAGACCATTTTGAGGGCCTAAATGAATTTTTTTTCGAGATCGAGATTCTCAATAATATTCGGAAGCATGATTGAGCCCCCAAAATGAATCTCCTTGAAAATACCTTTCCAATGGGCTATCATACACCTAAAACAAAGATCGTATGCAAAAGCTATGACCTCGAGAAGTTGATGTACTAATTTTCCCAGATGACGCCCACATGACTTTTGGCGCTTCATCTCCTAGCGTTATGTTTTTGGCTGTCTATGGTTTTTGGCATTCTTGTTTATTGTAAAAATTCCTTTAGAGCTGCTTTGTAATCATCTTCTTGTGAATGAGCACAACCATCACATCTCTTCTCAGAGATAAGCCATCACCATTCCAACAAGCTTGTTTCCGCTGCATTTTACAGTTTCAGCTTATTTCCTTATTGAATAGAAAACCAGTTGTACTATATGTTTGTTATTTTATGTTAAGAAAATGTTAATAATATGTAGTCATTTTGTCCTGCTCATAAAATCCAGATCAAAGGTATTAGAGCGGTCTTCTCCTTGTCATCTTAATGCATGTCCCCAACGAAGTCGGAGTACAAAGAGTTGGGTCTCGAGCTTGTTTCTCTTGAGGAAACAAGATATTGCACGCCCAAGACTTGGGTCTCGAGCTTGTCCAGCTCACTTAGTGTGTCCTTGGAGGCACAATGCCTAGGTTCACATTCCACACTGTCACCTTGACTGGAACCTCTTCCTTCTAGGCTTACTCCTAGGGAAGCCAAGGGGGGTAGACCCTAGTTACTAGATTGGATTTAACGTTTAAGGTTCTAGGAGTTGTTTTTAATTTGTTAAAGGCTAATGGGGAAAGCTAGCCTAAGAAGCTAAGGCGGCAAATGCAAAGTGCAATTTAATCTAAATGACAAGCAACCCTTTTCCCTAAGTCAACTATGACTAGTGCCTAAGGTTGGGCAAGGGGTCAACTAAGTTTGGGGGTGGTTCAATTACAAAATATTACAATTAAAGTCAATTGAAATTATCCCACAAACTCAAAATTACAACTACTTATACAATGAAATACAAATATTACAAAGATACAAGATGATACAAAAGATACAAATTAACAAGATATACAATTATGACACAATGTGCAAGTTTAGGAAATACTCAAATTGAGATCAATCACATAAGCCAAGCATGCCCCAATAACACTTACTCTATTGGACTGCTTTTCACTGGCAACCATTAAAGCACTCAAGATTCAAGAAGGTGATGCCTCCCCAAGTGGGATACCCAACTCCTTCTTGAATCACACCACAAGAGCAAATAAACCAAAAGATATAACAATGTTTAACTCATATGCTCATATAGACATGAAACATTAAAGACATAAACCATGTAGTTGCAAAAAAAATTATAAGCATGTAATTATCATCAATGTGTTTTCCTACACATACATCTAAATCCCCCAACACACAAAGATTTTCTATGCAACTAGATGATTAAGGAGTTTCTTAAAAGTTAGATAAATTTTAGTTCCCCCCCCCTAAACTATGTTGGGGCTTTAAACTTCCTCCTCCCTTGGCCAAATGACTGCCGGGTGCTCAAGATAGTAAGGCAACGAGGCCCACCCTAGCTTCCACGGTCAGCCCTGATAGTAAGAGTACTTCTCGGAGAGGACACCCACCTGGAGCGGCACAAGATGGTCCCCCGTGTAATGTCCCATTTTTCCTAAGCAGTCGGGATACCGTGATGGTTTATATAGTTTCCCATAAACCATTAGACGGATGAGCTAGGGAAACGAGACTCGTAAAGTCACTTTCGAATTATAAAGTGAAAACTTAGGAAAAGTGAGTTTATTATTATTAAACCCCTCTTTGAGGGTATTTCTCCTCATTTAATAATTAAATGAATATTTTAATGGAGAAAAAAGGACAAGTGAAGGAATAAAAGGACGATTGAGGAGAAAAAAGGATTATCGACTATTCATTTTGAGAAATTGATTTTGGAGAAGAGTTTGGTGAGCAAACGAGGGTTTCAACTGGAAACCCATTCGGCACCTCGGATTCGGCAGTGAAACTATCTGCCCTAGTCGTGGAACCTCGGATTCGACAGTGAAACTATCTGCCTTAGCCATGAGATTGGAGAAGTCATTCCGGCTTCTCATTTGCAGACATTAGTAGTGTGATTCGAAGATCTTCGTCAAGAAAGCAATTTTGTTACAGAGGCGGTGAATAAAAGGGCGATTTGGGTGTTTGGCTGCGTTTTCTGGAGTGTGGAGGCCGAGTTACTCTTTGCTGGGTCGAATTTCCTCTACTTGGGCGAGTTCCCTTGCAGTTGGGACGTGCATCCCTGTTGTGGTAGTGTTATTTCCTTCCTTGGCTGCGTGTTGTCCCCTTGTGGGCGTGATAAGCACCATCAGACCCACGTTTTCCTTGGACTGGGCGGATTCATCTTCAAATTGCTGCATTTTTCCATTGAAGGCTGAGCATCTTCATTTTACTAGGATGGGTATCCCTGCTGGGCGAATCATTGGACGTATTACCTCTGCTGAGTAACAAATTTGGACAGTGTATTGCTTGTTGGTCGTGTTTTCTTTCTCCTGGCGCTGTGTGGACGTTTGGATGCTGCGTGGAGAGCTTAGAGTGAAGGAGTTGCAGTGTGGATCGATGTTGGGTGGCTTACCTTGCATAGACTAGCGTTACAGTGCTGATATTGGGGATGATGAAGTGTCCCTACGATCTGGTGATGATATATGCCCACAGGGTCGTCCCTTCAATCAATGCGTGTGGCTAGCTTGGGCGATTTCAAACGCTGCTTGTAATTGGAGGCCTCAAACATCATATATCAGTCGTGGTTCACAATCTTGAGAGATACCTTATCATATTCTATGTGTAATAAACTCAACCATTAATATTTAATGAAAGAGAACCTGAATTTGACTAATTGGCTCCTTAAATTTGATTGTTTTCATCTTTAATTTTGTGGGTTTTGCTTAAATGCAAATTGAAACATTGTGCACTTCATTGGGGAGGAATAAGGGGATAAGAAACCATCAAACCAACCAACAAAACAAATAAATACACTTTGTCTACCAAAATTTCATTTTCAGCAGTCATTTTCAGAAGCATGCAAAGTGTTTGACGGAAGTCCAACACCAGAACTAGAAGATTTTTCCCAAATTGTCCAACCTAGAATATTACACCTCGCCACTACCCTCCATTGTTTTCCTCAAACCTGTTTTAGATGGTGGAGATGGCTGAATAAAGCTACCTAAGTTGTCTAAAATGTTATTATGACTCTCGGGCGAGTCTTTAGGTGTATTTGGTTGATTTTAGGAGTGTTTTAAGTGTTCAAAATTAACACTTTAGGCCCAAAACCGAAACTGAAAATGCTTGAAAATGAAATGCCCGTAATGTAAATATTTCATCCCATAAACTCATGAATGTAAAGCTCATAAATAAACACCATTAACATAGCATCCCATTCATCATCATGACATAATACTTTGCAAATAGAAATGGGCAAGAACAACTTGCTGAATGATAACAAAATAAAACTTTAAGATTATATCATTCATTCACATGTGTTATAACCCATTGAACAAGATATGCTTGAAAGAAATACTTGGCAAAGTAAAGATCTACTCCTAAACCATCAATTATTCACATGTATGTTAAGCCAATGAAAAGATGTGCTTGAAAGGAAAAACTTGGCAAAGTAAAGATCAAGATCTTAAACCATCACATGTATGCTTAGAAATTAATTGAGATAAATGACTTAAGGAAAAAGATGAGCGATATCACTAAAGCACAACTTAAATCATTAACCCATAAGACATTTATAAGCATGAAAAGGGAAATGACTTGAAAGAAAAAGGCAATATAGATATGATGACTATTTTAGAGGATATTAAACCATTAAAGCATATAGATCATCAAATATGAATAAATTTTCCCTTTAGCCTTACGATTTTGGGGATTACTCTCCCAAGGTGTAGGCGTCTAACATCTATCAAAACTTAGAAATGGAATAACCACTCACAATGACCAAGGTGGAGGCAAGCCTACCATTATTGGTCAAAGAGGGTTCTAAAAATAATTGAACAAATGAAATAAAATTAAACAAAATGAAAACCACTCACAATGGCCAAGGTGGAGGCAAGCCTACCATTATTGGCCAAAGAGGGTTGTAAATGAAAGCAAGATTATTATTATTAAGTGGCCACACTATCTTGTCTTGTAGACAAGAGGGACCAAACAAAATGAAATAAACTTAACTTGAAAACCCAAAACTACTCTAGCCCAACGATATTGGGGGGTTGGCTTGGCCAATCACACACCCAAGGTGTAGGCAATGTTAAGTTAGTTTTAAATGATACTCAAAAACTGCTGAAATGGAAGAGAAACAAAGAAATTTACAAGAGGAGAGGTGAGATATTTGTTACCCAACCAAGGAAGCTCTTGGGGAAGTCTTGAGAAGAAAATTTGGTAGCGTTTCCCCTTGTCCCTGGTAAGAATCTGCAAAAACTAGCAAGCAAAAGCTTGTTGGAAATGCTGCAAAACACCAAAATGTTAAGAAAAAATTTCTGTTCTTACACAGAAAATTTTCACATAAAAATTGTTAAGTAAAATGTAGAATTTCTTGACCTATCTAAGACAAGTTAGCTACAGAAAATATGCTATGAATGAAAGAAATAAATCAGATCCAAATAGAAGCCGAGGAATGTATGAAGGCTTTGGTTGAAAACCCCTCTAAAGTCTCTTCCAACCAACTCCTT
Source organism: Picea engelmannii (assembly GCA_009831015.1). NCBI lineage: Eukaryota > Viridiplantae > Streptophyta > Pinopsida > Pinales > Pinaceae > Picea > Picea engelmannii. The sequence goes on along the minus strand of ML785630.1, from coordinate 1,601,502 downwards.
TGAGAGAAATTTGCACACTTAAACAAGATGTGAGTCCAAAAGTAGCATAATATGATAAGATAGATTAGTAAAATGAACTAATTCACAATACTAACTAACCTGCATATATAGATCAACAACATTAATGTCAAATGATCTACCCAAACAAACTAATTTGCTCAAGAAACTAGTCATGAACTCACAAAATACAAAGGAGCAAGATCACCTCATGTGCAATAGACAAATCTGATTAGTCTAGATTGATCCAAAATCCTCCAAAGCTTTTTATTGAATCCAAAAAATGAGAGCCTTGCAGCAACTAATTGCTCCAATACTCTCAAGAGGCAATGAGTGAAAATGGGATGGCAAACACAAGATGGTTGAGGCAAAAATTCGGTAGCATAACTTTAGCTCAAAGAATGGTGAACCAAATGAGTGAGGAGGGGCTTCTTTTATAGCTATAGAGGCAAGGTGAAGGCACTTGGATGAGCTCCAAGTGTCAAAACCCAAGCAAACATGAGAATCTCAATGAGGGGGGCGTAACTCCTCTTGAAGGGGGTAAAAAAAGGGTGAAAATGAAGGAATGGAGGGGGATTAATGAGAAAAATGGAGTGGGATCATCCTAGGAAGTGATGTGGGGGTCAAAGGGAGTCATAACTTATGAGAGGGGGCCCCAAATAAGTCACAACAACCTCCACCAAGTAAAAACGTCAATCCCCCTAGGGGGCCATGATTTTTGAGTGTAGAAGGTGGGTAAGGGGTTATAATAGGTTGAAAAAGGTTGGGAGGGTTAGGTTATGCTTAGGAGAGTCTAATATTGCTCTTTTCCACCTTCAAACTAACCCATTAACTCTTTTTTACAAAATTTACAAAAATGACTTAGCAATTAAAATTGTTGTTTTGACTGACTTTGACTCCGGGTGGACAAAGGCATAGCAAACTTCGTCCGATTGAGCTGAAACTTGGTCTATGGGTGTAGGGGGTGCCATTCCATTTCTTTTGAGCACAAATACCCCTATCAAAAACCCAAAGACCCAGTTTTTACAATATTTGCTCAAAAACATTTAACTAATTAAATAATTAAAATTCCAACCTTAGGAAAATTAATTAAATTTAATTAATTAAAAAAACCTATCTAGACTCAACGAAATTCCGCGAAATTTTCTACAATGTCTAGCATGGTCATTTACATCATTCCTAAATAATATCTACCAAGGGATGAGACCATTAGAACGTCATTCACCACTTTGGAGGAATTATTGCATGTGTGAGGGAAAAACTCATGGGAAGTCAACCAGGCTGAAAAGCCTAATTGACAACCTGAGGATAAAAAACCCTTGGTGAAAGGAACTCTCCTAATGAAAACATCCCAAGGTACCTAACCTAACTATGATCCATGCAGACTTATTACATTATTAACTCACCCAGAGGTGCGGAAATTTCGTTTACAATTTTTTTTGTGCTGGAGGCATAGAATGCCCAAGTAGAACCAAAATGTCTTCAACATAGATGCATTTGATGATGAATATCTTCATGGAACATGAGTTGACCCCCTAGTTGGGATAGGTGGTCAATAGGCCGAGACCACCTAACGGGAGGGCTTATACGGCATACAACAAAATAGGGGTGGATCATCATAGGCAGACAATTGAGACTTTGTGCGTGATGGTGAGCATCATAGGCCAGGGGGTAGAAGACATCTCATAGGGTGACACAAATACAGATTCTCATGAGGATGATCACGGAGGGCTTCTGACAGTGATCAGTATGACACAGGAGCAGTCAGCGGGGATTGGAAGTGATAAACTTCCAAGTTTTCCATGGGATCCAGAAGTTCATTTTGTTAGTGGGTTGTTTCACCTTATGATGACCCAGGTTGCGCTTGAGAGCCACATACTTCACTTTGGGTTGGTTTTGAGTGGGCTTGCAAGGACTTGTCCTATGGAGCGAGACAATTTATCCCTTTTGATAATCACGATCGAGCATGGAGATGGTGGGGCATATACTATTTCCACAAAGGTTCTTTTACAGATGCATCTTCTAGACAGCAGGTTCAGTTGCCACATGTATTCCAGCTTGAGGGTCCAGGAGTGGGGGATCCAGTATGTATATAGGGAGAAGACAGTCATGGTTAGAGTAGTGCAGCACCAGCATGGTGACCCTTGGAAAAGACTAGCATGGGACCAGGGGATTGCAGGGTTGAGCATTTCATTGACTAATAGGGGCGAGTGGACCCTTGCAGGGGAAAGTTATTTTTATTTTCCATTGAGCTTCAGTGTTGAGGAGAGCACATCACTTGAGGGTGTTTCCTGGAGGTCTTGCAGTACCTCACTATGGAAGCAACATGTGCAGTTGGTAGAGACCGTGTTGGTCTTGATATGGACTCGGAGGATGGACACATTCCGGGATGAGGCCATGTGTCATGTGCAGGAGACTCCTGGCGTTGATATGATTCAGGATCATGCTTCATAGGGTATTGCAGTTCACATCCTGATATGGGACCCAGGGGGCGAAGTGTGTGATAGTTCATCTTTGGATGGATCCTATTGTGTGTCCCACAGGTGGACTTTGAACCTCGGTATTATATTTGGATGGGTTCAGTTATTACTTGAGGACAAACAATATTTTAGCAGGGAGGACTGTAATGTCCCCACTTTGGGATATCATTGTATTACAGAGTGTTATGATGACCAGAGTGGCCAGATGGAGGTCATAGCGAGTACAGGGGCTATTGAGGGGTATTTTGGGGTCCATCTTGCATCACTCATCTTATTTCATCATCACGATACATTCCGCACAACTTGGCTTTGGTTCTGTTGCATTCCAATGATTTCCATGATTTTGAGTTATTTTGGGCTATAGGTTAATTAAATTCACTAAGGAGGTCATTTTGGGCATAATACTTGGAGGAACCTCTTAGTGTAATAGCTCATTGGAATCGAAAGGAACAACACTACAGGATAGGATGATGAGAAGTGACTTTCAGTGGCCAAGGAAGCCACAAAGAGAGATAAGGTACTTTTCAGAGGTAAAAAGGTTAATTAATTAATTAAAGTGATTTAATTAATTAATCAATAATTAATAAAGTAAAATTCACTTTGGAGGGACAAGGCAAGCAAGAAGGATAAAAGAGAGACAAGGGCCTCTATTCCATCATTCACGTTGTTTATCATTTTGATATCTGGCTTCTTGCTAGTGAGCCCATGCACTTGGGGGTTTTGAGGGTTTTGACTCAACAAAACCTAGAGATAAACTCGGTGGTGAAATATGCCACCCAACCTAGTCCAAACTTGGTCACGGAGGTGAAATATTCCTCCCTCACCATTCTACATCAGATCTACTCAGCTTCAGGGGAGTTTCTACATCAGCCATAGGTTCAGGGAGAGCTAGGGCATAGCTTTAGGAGGGTTTTCAACACGAAGGCGCACCATCTCGAGGAGAGTGGTTCGATCTAGCCAGAAGAGAGGGATTCGGGGAAAATGGTCTTATGGGTATTTCTTATGAGGCCTAGGGCACCTTTCCTAGCCTTTCCTAGGGGAGGATCCTCTGTCAGATTATTTGTTGGAGCTCAACACAGGTTTAGAGAGAGGAGGGTGCACCACAGATTGAGGATCCTGTCATTTGCAGGGTCAGTTCTTCATTGTTCGGTCTGAGATTTTTCCAGGGGGTTCCCCTTGGCCCGATCTACAATTTGGCACCTTTCTCAGGGGATTTGGCAACCTCTTACTTGGAGGACAAATTATAGGGTCTACATTCATCTAGGAGGGACCAAGCCAACTTGGGGTTTTCTCAATTGGGTGGTCATAACTTCACAGTTTAGCGTGAGACTTCACCAGTGAGTTGGTCATGGCCCGATCTATACTTCCAACCATTTTCAGATTATTTGGAGGCCTCTAGCAACAAGGCCGAATTGTTGGGTGTATTCAGTCTTCCAATAGGGCGTAGTTGATTCAGTTGGAGGTTTGGCACTTCATGGGGCAAAGATCTCATCTTGTTCTTCATCTATTTGCAGCCATATGACCTTTGGAGGCTTGTATCTTCTATTCTTGATCTTGCTTGAGGATCATCTTCATCTTTGCTATTAGCTCTTAGCTATATTGTACTAGATCTGCAGATCCATTGTATCACGGTCTTCTTCTATTATGAATAATATCAGTTCTGAGGTATTTTTGGGTTATCTCTTGTATTGTTGATCTTGCATCTTGTTGAAGTATGTTCCATTGCTACATCTATTTGATTATTGGTACAAGCACACATAACAACCATCAGTATAAACCCTAGTGCAATCTAAAGACCAAATCAACAAAGTGTTTGACAAAATGTCACAACCAGAAAACAGTTAAAAACACATGAAAAACGCAATGTTCTTGGCACCTTGGCTTGGGAACATTATAGTGGTATCAGAGCGTTGATCCTCCTAGCCAGTGGGGATTAGCGCATGTAAAAATACAGTGGAGATGGATATTAAGGACTTTGCTAGAGAGACTGTACGTTGTGATTGTGAATAATGCACCCTTAGTGAGGGACTTACGGCTGACTTCACATTCCAACAATATATATCCATAAACAATCCTAAGTGGAGCAAAGATGAGGTCATAGAGTGGGCTGACAGAACAGAGAGATATAGAGCCAAAACAACTAGATGGAGGGAAGCACAGAGTAACCCCACACCCATTAGGAGCTGACAACTTTGCTACAGTTGCAAAGTGCCTTGGGAACCAGATCATAGATGTAGGGGCAAAGGTAAGAAACACATTATTGAAGTGCACTATGACAGTGAGGATGAGGAGATGCATAGAGATACAACCATAGATGCATATTTGGAGCAGTTTGATGATGCTAGTGTCTCTTGCACAGAGGCTAGTGATTCTAGCATGCTTGAGGAGGATAGTGACCCTTGCATATTGGAGGGATAGTGGGATGGACAGGATGATAGTACCAATGCTTCAACAGCCATATCACATAGTGTTGATGACCTTACACTTTAGCAGAGTGGTGACACTAGTGGGGATTCACACGTGTTAGCACCTAGACCTGACGAGCTTCCTATGAGGACCGTGAGACATTTGTCATCTTTTTTAGACACCCATGATATTTATGACACATGAGGATATCATTGGCATTTCATATATGATGGAGGAGTTGTGTGTGAGGGATTCACACCAGGGACATGTGGACCCACAGACCCAGGAAGAGAGACACGACGTGCTGACATACGTATCAGTATGAGGAGAGTGGGTCACTTCCTTTGGAGACTCCATTATTTGATCAATCCGGGGAGATTCCTCTCCCTTGCAAAAATATATAGAACTAGGAGATCACCTTCATAGTAGCAGCAGTAGTGATGATGGATGGAGAGTGATTGAGCCACAGATTGTGGAGATAACTACTGTTGTACCCGATGGTTGGTGTTGAGTGATGAGTACAGACGATTATTTACCATGGGTGTCAGTGGACAAGCATTTGGTCAAGTCCTTGGGATTGACCAAAGCATATGATACTTTTCAGTCCTACAGTTGGTTGCAGATATTTATGATAGCTTTTCTCGATACCTTCATCATTGAAAGAAGCACAGGGGGAGATAGACAGTGGCAGGGGACATGGACAGTTTGTAGGCTAAGACCACCTGACAGGAGTGTCTTTATTGCATACAACAAGATAGGGGTGGATCATCAGAGACAGACAGTTGAGGCCTTGGGTGTGATGGAGAGTATCTTAGGCCATGGGATAGAGGATATCTCAAAGGTTGATACATATTCAGATTCTCATTGGGATGAGGATGGAGGGATTTCGACAGTTACCAATAGGGCACATCAGTACTTAGTGGGGGTTGGAAGTGATGGACTTCTAAATTTGACATGGGATCCAGGAGTCCATTTGGTTAGTAGTTTGCTTCATCTTATGAGGATCCATGAGTGGAGGATCCATTATGTACACTTTGTGAAGACAGTCATGATCAGAGTAGTGCAGCGTCAACATGATGGTCCCTGTCAGAGACTAGCATGGGACCCTGGGATTACAGGGCTGGGGATTTCATTAACTAGTGGAGATGAGTGGATCTTTGCAGGGGGAAGTCACTTTGACTTTCTAGTGAGCTTCGGTATTGGGGGGAGCACGTCACTTATTGGTGATACGTTGAGGTCTTGTAGTACCTCACTATGGCAACAACATGTTCAGTCGGTGGAGGTCATGTTGGGGTTGGTATGGTCTTGGACGAAAAACTCATTTCGGGTTGACACCGTGTGTTATTTGTAGGAGACTCATGGTATTGATATGTTACAGGACTATATTTCACGAAGCATTGCAATTCACATTTTGATATGGGATCCAAGGATTGGAGTGCTTGGTAGTTCAAGGTTTGATAAAGTTGAGTTTCGAGTAGAGTGGTTGCTTGGGGACTTGACTGAGATTCTTTGGCCATTGATCATTCTACTCATCAGGAGCATGTGGGTGTCATGTGTGGTGAGCACTTGGAGAGGCCACATCTTGAGGGGAGTCTACCTTGTGTCACATAGATGGATATGGGACCCCGATATCATATGTAGTTGGATTCAGTAATTGCTTGAGTACAGGAAATATTCCGACAGGAAGGACTGTAATGTCCCCATTTTGGGACATTATTACATTACAGAGTGTTATGCCTAACACAGTAGCCAGATAGGGGTGACAGCGAGTTCGGGAGATGTTAAGGGGTTTTATTGGGCCCGAATTGCATCGTTCATCATATTTCATGACCAGGATCCATTCCGCACAGCGTGGCTTTGGTTTCGTTGCATTCTGATGATTTCCGTAATTTTGAGTTATTATGGGTCATATTTTAATTAAATTCACTAAGGTCATAATGGGCATATTACTTGGAGAAACCTCTTAGTGTAATAGCTCATCGGAATCGGGAGGAAAATCACTACAGGATAAGATGATGAGAAGTGACTTTTAGTGGCCAGAAAAGCCATAAGGATGGATAAATCACTTTTTAGAGTTTAAATGGTTAATTAATTAATTAAGTGATTTAATCAAGGAATAATAAAATAAAGAAAGTCACTTGGAGAGAAGGTGAATAGGGGGGGTATAAAGGAGAGATAGGGGCCTCTATTGTCTGATTATGTTGATTGCTTATTTTGTATTTGACCTCTTGGCTTGGAGAGCTCTTAGAGCTTGGGGTTTTGAGGGTTTTGGTGACAAACCCTAGGATTGGTTTTGGTGTTTCAATGATACACCCTAGCTAGTCATTGCGAGGAGATCATCCAGATCTACTATTTGTGCTTTAGTTGTGATAGATCTCATCTTCTTGTGGCTGAGGTTTCTTAACAGTGGCTGAATTCTTTCCATTTGCTACTAAGTTACATTTTTTTGCCGACAGAGTTTGATCATATGTATGTCGAATCCCTTTGAAGAGGCTGAGTTGTGTAAAGGGAAAACAAGCTAAGTTTGTGGGTGGTCTTTTATGATTGTGGAGGCCGAGTAATCTCTGTGGGGGCGAATTTTTACAACCTGGGCATTTTTATGGGTAGTTGAACACATATCTAAGTGTGGGATAGAGCTATTTCTTTGTGACCTGATGTTATTTTTTCTTGGGGTCGATTCCTTTGTTGGTGGACTGAAGAATCTTCATTGTGGACCAAGTTTAGTGTGAAGGGAAGCGTTGTAACTATAGATGTGGTCATATTCCACTTGGGGGCAAGTTGGATACTGTTGGAAGGGTCAAATACGAGAGGTTTTCACCCACAGATCTACCCCTTTCCTTTGATGTTGTTGTTCATTCGTTTTAGGGCCTGATTTTGTCACTACAGGACTGATATATCATGTTGAAGAGAGTTGTTTCACATTATAATCACCTACAGGCAGACTTATCTAGGTATTTTTACAGAAGAAGCATGCACGATAAATATATATCAGGGCACATATCCTTGTGAGAGTGACCATATATCCTTGCTAGGATTGATATCTTCTTCCCCAATCGAATTCTGGAAACATAGGATGCCTTTTCTCTGTGGGACGACTTCATATGCAACAACAGAAGTCCATTTGGAGGAGACTTTGCAGCAACCTTACTTCTTTAGCAGAAAGGAGTACATTCATGGAAATGTATCAGACCAAACCGTGAGTTACCTCTATTTTGTGATCTATTTGTATGTTGGAAATAAAAGAGGATTTTACTGTTGAGTTACTTGAATATATCAGCTATATGTTGCCTTGATTTTCTATGATTTTTATGCATATTTTTGCTGTAATGTTGAAGTCATTTTGGTATTATGGTAAGCAATAGCATCATTTCAATACTGAAGCCATTTGATTATGTTGTATCTTAGATTGCTCTATATTTCATGATATGTGCTTGGACATTATGCCTTTTTCCCTGCTTCACCTTGGTGGTTTGCATTGCGCCCTAGTAAGTGGTTTTCCTTGGGGATGGGTTTGCTACTGGGAACTCCCTTAATGAGCCATCGTACCATTCCCGACCATACTTACCACTTTCCATCATTAATCCCCTCCATTTCCTTTTCGCTTGGGATTTTAGGGTATATTGACCCAAGAAGGGGTTGTCCCTCATTCTATGGGAAGAAGGGGCTAAAGGCCCAGAGGGGTTGGTGTTGGGTAAAAGGTAAAATCCTTATATAAACCTTCTAGATGCTTCAATCAGGGATCACCCAAGAAAGCAATGAAACGCTTATCTTTGAATAAGGGGGACCCACGATATAATAAAGAAATGCTTGAAAGGTTAGATGAACAATAAGAGGTCTCATCATGAGCCAACCTATCACGTCCATGGATATCTAGTGGTATGATATTGTCATCATCTGGTCATCAAACCAGGGCAATGGCTCTCAGTTGCATGGATGAGAAAAAGGGGGTCTCATCACAAGTCAACCGTCTTATTTCCATTAGGTCTTTGTGGGTGACATTTCCATCACCTAGTCACCACGCCAGGACAGTGACCTTCAATATCTCCTTATGCTATTATGAAAGAAAATATAAAGAAAGAAAGATAAAAGGCAATTGATGGGCTTGGAAAAAGTGCATTGCGGACAAAGGTACCACACACCCTCTACAAAGGCACCCATAAATGAGACACTATGACCCCTTTTATGTCATGAGCCCAATGCCCATTGAGTCTTGAACCCATCCACCTCATACACTTTACATGGCCTAGAGAGGGACCTCTTGGAAGCTCTTTTTGACCTAGGGAAAGATCTACCCAATAGGACACCTCATCAACCCTCCCATATTTAAGCTTGACAAGTCACATAGTGTGTTTGAGCTATTAATTATTTGATATAGTGATCTTTGATGCACATGCTTAGATGGCTTATTTATTGATTGGATTCACTTATCATGATGTTATGATTTGAGATCCTTCGAGGGCATGTTCATTTGTCTTTGCAGGACCTAGTTGGTGGACAATTTTGGGAGAACAAGCCTAGCTTGGGCTTCCATGTGGCTACAAGCCCACAGGTTGGATGCCAGGGCCCGCATGCCAGATGAGAGAGATCAGACTTGGACAACTTTGATGATGACTTGGACAACCTAGCCCACCCCTTACTTGCCAAACGATTTTCCCAGGAGGGGCAAAACGTTCTACTTTTGAGCTTGACGTCATGATCTTGGGGGCTAGGGCATGGTGTTGAGGTGCCACTCTTTAACACATGGACGTTTTGGAGAGAAGAAGGTCTTCACCATGATATGAGTGCCTAGATTCTTGACACACAGCCTTTGGAGGCCCATCCATGCTTCTCTGACACCAACGATTTCCTCAAAGTGGCAAAATGTCCCCTAATGGGGTGACGTCCTCCTAAATTAGGGTTTAATTTGTGCAAAAAGTGAAAAGTGAATTGTTTAATATTACTTTGTTAAGGGGGCAATATTAGGGTTTTGACCCCTAATCTTGTGTTTTACTCCTTAATTTGTGGACAAACTATGTTAGCTACTTTCAGTATAAATAGAGATCATAAGATCTCATTTTAAATCATAAATCTCCCTCTTGTGAGAGACTTGGTCTGAAATTTTCGGCCTTCTTGGCTATTTCTATCTCTTGTACACTTGTGTATGGCTATACTTATGAACGGTTGATGGAATAAGTGATGCACTATCCTTGGAAGGATTTTCTATTGCTATTGTGGTGGATTATCTTGGCATTTTTTCTTGAATTGGTATGGTTTTTACTTTCTTGCTATCATTTGTTTCAAGTCAAGATTATTGTGCTAGGAATTAGGTGGTAAGTATAAGGGCATACACCCCCACCTTAGGCTTCATCACTTTATGCTTCATCTTATTGCTTTAACAAGGGTTTGCTAAGATAAGTATAAGGGCATACACCCTCTTAGCTTAAACCCAAGGCTAGAGAAACTTGCCTTGGGAAGTAAAAGGGCTTACACCCCCAAGGAGGTAGCTTCATTTTTTTGACTCCATTAACCCAATAGTAAAGGCACTAGTCATACTTTTTTTCATTGGAGATATAAAATCATTGCCTTGGGAAACACATTTTTTGGTCTTTTGAAAGGTCTCTTGCTTGAAGTTGATTTGTCTCATTGAGAGGATTTTTCCCCCACTAGGGAATCCCCTTTCTCCCAACATTCTAATTGTTGTTACAAACTTTAACCTGAATCCATTAGGGCTGCATAACCCTAGCTACTAACACTTTCATAACTCCTAAACTAACCCTAGACTAGCTCTCTAACTTTGTTCATTTACTCTCCTAACTAGGGCGCATCTTTGAGGTAGTTCTTGGAAACTTTTCATGGTTGATTTTTCTGCTTCTTGCCACTGAATGCTACATCCATAAGGCTGCAATTTTCTGCATAAAACACATGTTTACAACAACCATCTTATCTAGCTTCTGAAGTGCCAATTTTTAGCCTATATTCATTGCTAAGTTTGATGATAAATTGCCTAACTAGTCTAGATCTTCATATGTTGATTTTAGATGTTTTATTTGTTGATATAAGCTGATATCTACTACTGCAAATTAGGGACAACGATTTTAACTTGCTGATCCAACTAACATATATTATTGCAAAGTGTGTTTTCTTGTATCTCAGGCAGGTACAATCATCCGGAAAAGTACTATACCTGTAAGGAATAAATTACTTGACTTGCAAGGCACCTCTCCCTACCTTTCATTCCACTTAGAATTGACCTCTAGGGGCTTTACTTCCATTTCCCCCTATCTCCATCTCAATCCCCCTAGGGTCACCAAGATCGCCTCCCTAGAGTGACCTAGTCACCCTTGAAGTGTGATACCTACATCAAGGTGACATTGGGTGTATGAAATATCCATGATCCAGCTGATATGGATATCTACTACGGATCTAGTGTTCTGACTCACAAATCTGATACTCTGGGGGTTTCTGGATGCGTTTTATCTTCAGATCTGATACTCTGGGGGTTTCTAGATGCATTTTAGTTATGTGTTTTGTGGTTTTTGCATGTGCATGTTATACATTATGGTTTAAACAGTCATATATATGATGCATGCGGAAATAATGAACATCAACCGCCAAATAATATGTATTATGAGATTCAAGCATGGAAATACAATGAAATATTGGAAATGTAGAAGATAGTCATCAATTAGATCTCATGGATCGTCACTGGAATACAATAAAATAGCATAGAATAACCGTGATCAAAAAATGAAGGCAGATTTGATGCATGCATGGATAGATCGGCAAAATCGACAGTTCTGGAGAAGCACGGTAACTGCTACAAACTGGAAAACTCGTCTGCAAGGCTATACTCGTCGGAATGACCTAGAAACTATCCCAATAGAAGCACCCTGGCCTCTAGACTGATCCTGGTGACTATCAGATGGCAAATCTGTCCTTTGATTGTCTGGATCTCATCCCTTGGGGGTCTGCGCACCTCTTGGACTCTCTGGATGCGTCCAAATGATTCCACCAATGGAATCGGCTGATATAGGACTCAAATTTTTCACCTCGACAAATACAAAACTAGGTCAGAAGGGTTTCCCTAGATCTTCTCTGATGCTCTGTCTATAACCCCAACTGTCCTTCTAAAAGAGATGCGCCCTAGATGGTTGAATGATGCACTCTGAAGGACTCCACTGTTCGAATATGATGGGAAGTGGCTCAATCTATGCGCCCTGGCTAGATCTCAATTAGGTCAGAAGGAAACTGCAATCCGAGCTCAGATCTCGTGTAGCTACACAAAACCTCTATCTGACCTTGCACCCTCACTGGTTGAGTTGTGCAACACTGCAAACTGGATACTCCTTAATAGCATGGTGAAATACATAGATGGTATCTCCGATGGACTAGGGTGTGTTTCTCAACATCGAAACCGATCAATGGTGGTGGTTTCCTATAGAAATCCACAAAACAGTAGAAGTCAAATCTCTTCCTCCTCTGGGAACTCTCAACACCAAATCATAACAATGCATAATGAGAAATTAGGTCAAATTCCTCCATTTATACTCTTCCCGATCTAATTCACCATTGACTTCACATAAGCTAGGCGCATTTCCTCCTAAGGTGGATAATTAATTAATTAAGTCCCCATTTAGCACCTTTTCATTCTAATTCTTCGTTGACTTAGGCTTAAGTGACTTTTCCTATGCTTTTTGGCTTAATTCATCGTTTAGCTACCAAATCACCCTTATTTCTCCCTTTTGTTCCCTGTTTGTGCCTAACTATAGTTTATGGAAACACATACACTACTAAGTCACTCCCTACTGGCCTACTCTTGGGAACAGGACATCACAGTCATCCCTTCCTGAGTTTGCTTGTCCTCAAGCAACATCAATCCAGGGTGCTGCAAAATATGCTCTCCCTCCCATGTGGCATCCTCCACTGGAAGACCCCTACATCTAACCAAGCACTCCCTGATGACCCTGCTCCTCAACCTGCGTTCTCTCTGCTCTAGTACCTCCTCTGGAACTAGCTCCAACTGACCCTCCTCATCCAAGGGTGGAAACTCCTCTGAAATACTAATCTGTTGTCCCACGGACTTTTTAAGGCAAGAGACATGAGAGATGTTATGAATCTTGCTACCCTCCGGTAGCTCTAGCTCATATGCCACCTTGCCTATCCCCCTGATGAATCTGTATGGCCCATAAAACTTCGGCTTCAGCTTCTCTGCTCCACTTCTCTTCAAGGAGGACTGTCTGTATGCCTGTAATAGCAGAAAAACCAAATCCCCTACCTCAAAATTGCATTAAACTCTGTGTCAGTCTGCATATATCTTCTGTTGGTTCTGAGTCGTCTGCAAGTTCTCCCTCACTGACTGCAGAATCCTCTAACTCTCCTCCACCCAGTCTTTGGCCCCCGGGACCCTACTGTCCCCAAACACAGTCTCCACAAAGGAGGGTGCATCGTATCCATACAATTCCCTGAATAGTGACATCCTGATAGACATATGGTAAGTTGTGTTGTAGTAATATTCACCCATGTGCATTGTTTCCCCCCCACATAGTTCCTCAGATACCCCTCCACCCATTTGTTGACGATATCTGTCTGTCCATCTGTCTGTGGGTGGTAGCTGGTACTCATAGCTAGCTCTGTGCCTTTCAACTTGAAAAAATCCTACCAAAATGCGTTGATGAAGAGCCCATCTCTATCATTGACTATCTGCCTAGGTAAACCATGTAACTGGAATACCTCCCTAAAAAACAACTATGCTTCTTGTATGGCCTTGTAGTCTGTGGGTATGGCAAAGAAATGTGCAAATTTGGTCAACTTGTCAACCACCACAAATATACAGTCCCTGCCCTGCACTCGAGGAAGGCCTGTAATGAAATCCATAGAAATGCTCTCCCATTTCTGCTCTAGAATGGGTAGAGGTTGTAGCAGCACTGCGAGGTGTGTCTGCTCGGACTTGTTCCGCTGACAAGTCGTGCACTCCCGGATGTGTTTCAGCACATCATCCTTGAGACCCTTCCATGAGAATCTCTCCCTGATCTGCCTATATGTTTTGAAGTACCCCTAATGCCCTACTGTAGGCGAGTCATGACACACCTTCAAAATTTCCCCCTTTAGGGTAGATTCTGGAATCAAGTAGATCTAGTCCTTGTAGAAAATGATGTCATCAAGAACCCGATATCTATCATCAACCACTTGTCCATCCATCACCTCACAAAAAAATTTGTTTTTGGAGTACTCCACCAACAAATGAGCTTTCCAATATGTACAAATGTCCATCATTGAACATCCTACTGGCCTCCTGGACAAGGCATCTGCTACGATATTCCTTTTCCCCTTGACATACTCAATGTCAAAGTCAAAGGATTGGATCTTTGAGACCCACTTTTTTTGTCTCTCACTGAGGTCTTTCTGATCTAGGAAATACTTGAGATTGTTATGATCAGTCTTCACTACAAATCTGTCGCCTACCAGATACTTCTTGAATTTGGTTAAGGAATGCATGATTGCTAGCATTTCCTTGTCGTAAATAGGATAGAGTCTCTTCGACTCGTTGAGCTTCCTGCTCTCAAACACAATGGGGTGGCCCCTCTGCATCAAAACTGCTCCAATCCCCACCCCTGATGTGTCACACTCTAAGACAAACAACCACGAGAAGTCTGGAAGGGCTAGAACAGGGCATGTGCTCATAACCTCCTTCATTTTTTCAAATGTCTATTGTGACTCCTCTGTCCAATGAAAAGCACCCTTCTTGGTCAAGTCTGTGAGTGGTGCTCCCAACTATGAGAAGCCCTTGATGAACCGCCTGTAGTAACTACATAACCCAAAGAATCCTCTTATCTTTGTCAGGTTCTTGGGCATTGGCAAATCCAAAATGGACCTGATATTTTCTTGATGAACCTGTACTCCCTGCTCACTGATGATATGCCCCAAGTACAGTAGGTCTTTCATGCCAAATTCATATTTGGACTCCTTGGCATAAAACGACTGTGCCTACATAATATCCAAGACCTCCCCCAAATGTGTCAGATGCTCATCCCATGTGTTGTTGTAGATCAATATATCATCGAAGAATAATAGAAGGTACTTCCTCAATTGTCCTCTAAAGATGTGGTTCATGCAAGGCTGGAAAGTGGTCGGTACGTTGGTCAATCCAAACGGCATGACCAAGAACTCAAAGTGTCTGAAATGGCATCGGAATGTTGTCTTCTCAATGTCTTGCTCCCTGATGTTGATCTAATGGTATCCTAATTGTAGATCAATCTTAGTGAAGAAAACTACCCCATGTAATCGATGCACATTCATAACGTGCCATCCTTCTTCGGTACTAGAACGACTGAAGATGCAAAAGGACTCATGTTGGGCCTGATGTGCCCCATTGCAAGCAATTCTTTGATTGTTTTCTCAATCTCGTCCTTGAATTTGTTGGTGTGCCTATAGGGTGTTGTGATCACTGGTGTAGCCCCTACCTATAACTCAATCATGTGCTCAAATCCCTTGTCGGGCGGTCTCCCTGGTGGTATCGACCTGTTATCGCACAGTTTGTAGCAAGGATAAAAGGCTAGAGATTGAATATGCAAACTAGCGTAACTAGAACCAATCCCACCCAATGTCACCTCAATGGGATGGTTCTTTCTGTTTAGGGAGGTAAAGCCCAGGGGAGATGTCCTCGGTGACCTGGGGTTTTGAGGAGGAAAAGGATTATAGGATGAAGATAGGTTTCACCCCCTCACAAGTCACCAATGAGCAGATAGTCCGGCTAACAGCTAATAAAGTATAACCAAAGAAAAAGAGATGCACCTGCTTGATACAAAGCAACAAGAAAAACTGATATATGCAAGATGCTCACTTGGTTAGTACTTCATATAAATCAATGACTATCTGATACACATATAAGCAATTGGATAATAAATATTGACAAAGTCAATGTTTATAAAATAGCAATGATAAATATGTCACTTCTTCAATAAATGCTAAAACAATGTGGCATTCAATGTAACAAATCAACACTTCATTCAATTAATGCCTTTAATCCACCATTCAATTTCTTATAAAGAAAACAATAGTTGCACCAATGATATTATAGCTAAAGATGATGGCAGCAATAGGCTAGTTAGGTTAGTTCATAAGCTAGGCTTAGTAGTTAGGGTTTGATTCAAAGTTTTGAGAATTGTTGTGAACAAGTTCACTTCAAAACAAGAGGTCTTTAGATCAGTGCCTTAGGGTTAATGGAGTCAAAAGTGAAGGACGCAGGAGCTAAAGGATCAAAAGATAGTACGACTAAGGACTAGAAGGAGAAGCTTTGAGGTGTTGCTAAAGCAAGGCCTCAAAGTCAAAACCCTAGGGGAGAGAGGCTCACCTTGGTGTAGGGGAACTAGGCCTCGGTGCTCTCTCTTCCTTCCTTAAYTCAATGGCAATGACKGCTAGCTGAAGAAATAGCATAAAACTTAAGACAAGAGGATTTGCAAGGTAACGTGTTGCTAAAGCAAGGCTTTACCAGCAAACCCTAGAAAAATGGCTCATCAAGGTGTAGYTGAACTAGGCCCTGATGCGTCTTCTTCTTCKTAGCTCAAAGAAGTAATATGGCTAGCAGATGAAGRGGGRAKAAAGAGTGTAGCTAAGGCTAGGCYCAATCCTCTTCARCGTGAAAGAGKAGAGTGTTKCTATGGCAAGGCTCTATCTCATTTCAGCAAATAAAATGGCTAAAAATMTTGACGGGGACATGAGACAAGAACCTACAATGTGTGCTTGTCCCCTAGGGTTTATTCAACAAATTATAACCATAAATGCAAGAGAAATAAAACTACAACCATTCATTCAAGAAGTTTTGTAGAAATTTACTTACATTTAACCAAGAAATCAAGCAGAAAACCCTAGTTGTAACACCTTCCACCAAGATAAATTCCAAAAATGCCAAGAAAATATTCCTTCAACAAGTGCACCTCATTTATATAGTACCATGACCTAATTTAACATTTTAGGTCAGGAAAAAGGCCAACAAGGCCAAAATACTAAAATCATATTGTTTTTACACTAAAATGACAAATTAAAACCCTGATCAAGCTAAAAAGAGACGTCAAGCCCCTCTAAGGGAGACATTATCCCCTTATAGGGAAAATGGAGCATCCTAGAGCAAAACGTTAGCCCTCCTTGGGATTCTCTAGCCTGCCACATGTGCCAATACTGCCCAGTCTGCCTCCCAAGACGTCCATAACGTTGGATGATGTCATGGTCATCATGGGTGACATCCTAGGCCTACCAAGGCCAACGTCCCACTAAAACAGGTCCAATCTCCCTAGGTCAAGCTCTGTCAGGATACCTCTGGTGGAATGTCGTCCTCTTCTCCAGTGCAAAGCCCCTGATCCATCTATGTCTTGTCTCTGCCCGCTGATGGGTTCTCAGCATTCCATCTGATGGGCTCTTCAGCCCCATGGAGGTCCGAACTCATCATCTCCCCATGTGTACCGGTCCAAAATGGTACCTGTCCATCGGGCATGATCCTGCACATCAACAACTACGCCCTCCATGGGCTCATCAGTCACAGGGATCATAACAATGTCAATCACATCTCATCATCAATATTATTAAACATGTGCATAAAATCCCTAATGCATCAGTTAAAAGCTCAAAGACATTACACAAGCCTGCAATACAAGTTTGGAGAAAATGGCAAGGCATCCTATTGGGCTAGTGTCCATTGAAAGAAGAAAGTTCCTGGAAGAGACCTCATCCAAGCCATGTAAGTGGGTGATGTGGTTAAGGGATGTCCAAGCAGGTGGGTGGAAATGAGGGCAGAGGATGCAAAAAACATTACCTGTGGGTGCCTTTGTAGAAGTCGAGTTGTACCTATCCTAGATGCGGTTTTTTCCAAGCCCATTCATGCCTCTTATTCTTATTCTTTTATTCTTTATTGCCTTTTTTTTGTTTAGGAGCTAATCAGGGGACACTGCCCTGGCGTGGTGACCAGTGGTGATAGCGTTACCTACAAGTACTTTCACAGAAATGAGAAGGTTGGCTCGTGATGAGACCCCCTTTCCCTTGGCCATGCAACCAAGAGTCACTGCCCTGGTGTGGTAACCTAGTTGGTGGCAATGTCATATTGCTAGGTACCCATGGACCTAATAGGATGGCTCGTGATGAGACCCCCTATCCCCTCGTTAGGTCTTGTTTTATTACTTTTTCGGGTCCCTCTTGTTTCTTGCTGAGAAGCCTTTTATTGCTTTCTCGGGGATCCCCGGGCGAAGCATCTCGAAGTTTTATTCTTAGGCTTTTATCTTTTACCAGCTTGCTTTTACCTTCTGGGCCTTTAGCCCCTTCTTCCCTCGAGATAAGCTACAGTACTGAAAATAGGTCAAGCTAGTGCCTGGACAAGTGGAATGGGATAAGTGACTAGGAAACAAGATGAAAAAGTGGTGCTGTGATAGGAGCGGACGATGGCTTTTCAGAAATCTCCCCCAGTGGCAAAACAAAACCTACAGAGACAGGCTTGCTAGGACACCCTGTCAATCCCCCCAAACCTGGTCAAGTGGGCAAGTGTAAGATCCAAACAGTCATTGGAAATAAAAGGAATTAGATGCACATATTCAAGGGTTTTGATGATCAAAGTGATACATACCATGATACCTAGACTAATTACCTCATGGAGCAAGAACCATCTCTGACATAGGACCAAGCCAATGGTGACGGATGCTGTTGTTGCTGACAAGAATAAAATGCTGGAAGAAAGAAAAGGTGGGACCTCCAGGTCCATGCTAAAGTCAATCCTGCTCTCGATACTCCATGTCTAGGACCAGTGGGCCTCGAGACATGATCTCCTAGTTATCCGTAAAAGTGGGGGATAAAACGGCCCAAATACTTGCTCATATTGTCTCAGAAGCTCTCTGATCTGTGGATGGTAATGTTCCCTACCCTCTGAATCCTTTCGCATGGTGATCAAACACTCTGTTGCATAGGCCACATCACCGTGATGAAAAATCCGCTCCATCCTCTTTGTCGATACTGCTCGAGGCGCCCCTCTAGACTTGCCTCTCAGCACAACTCTCGATCCAATGGCATCTCTGAAGCTCATGGTCAACGTCTGATAGTTGAACCCAATCTCCCCCAATGAATATAACCACTGTACCCCCAACACAACATCAGTATTTGATAGGTCAACTACATAGAAGGTGTATGTCAAGGTGTAGTTTCCTAGTTTGACCTCTAGGTCTGGGATCATGTCCAAACATGTCATCGTGTATCCATCTGCCACTACTACATGGAATCCCTCAAACTTCTTAGTGCGTAACCCCCTCCTGGCTACTAAGGATGCATCTATGAAGTTGTGGGTGGCCCCACCATCAACTAAAGCGGTCATGCACTGCCCTTGTACAAGGCCCTTGAGCTTGAAAGTGTTGTACCTGGGTACTCCTAAAAGGGTGGCTATGGTTCCCCCTTTCACCTCTCTTCAAGGTTTTGTCTCCTCCTTGGGTTGTGCCCCTGCCGGTACAGGAGGTTTCTTCGGCTGCTACTCTGGCTCATGAGTGGTCTCATCCTCTGAATCACTGTCTGCCTGTGCCCCGATATCCTCATCCTCCTCCTCACTGCCTGATTCTACTTCAATGTAGTGGATCTGTCCCTTTCCCATGCATATATGCCCTGGGACACAAGGGTCTCTGCAAGAGAAGCAAAGCTTCTTCCTCATTAGCTCCTGTCTCGTATCATCATCCAGCTTGGGCTTACCCTTCCATTCCCTTTGAGGATTCTTCTGATCCTTGTCTCTATGTGGTACCAAGGGTTTGGTAAAGGGTTTAGTTTCTGGCACAGAGTCCACCAAATCTCTAGTGCATAGGATGGCATCTTGCAAAGTGTGAGGCCGGTATGCCTTCACCCATCCTCTCAAGGGTTCTGTCAGCCCTTCTGTGAATAACATGATCAACCGGGGCTCAGATATATCTGTCACTGCCACTGTTACCCTCTGAAACTTTGAGATGAATGCCTCTGTTGTGCCAATTTGTCTCAACTGGGCTAGATCTCTGAAATGGATCTCTGGATCCCTCCTGTCAAATCTATCCATGAGTCTCTCTGTGAACTCTCTGTAGGAGGTGATGCGATTGTGGCCCAATGTCACCAATCCATGATACCACAACTCATGTGCCTCACCCTCCAAAAGTGTAAGGTAGCGAACTTGATGGCCTCTGATTCGGTCATCTGGTTGAGCTTGTAATAGGTGTCTAGCTTCTATACCCAAGATCTGGAGATGCATTTGGACGATCCGTCAAAAGAAGGTAAGGTGAGTTTACCAACTTTTCAGATGAAATCAATGTTATTCCCCTGTTGCTGCTGCGACCCTCCTCTTTGTGGCTCTCTGGGGCAGTTCCTGAGTCTGAGTCCACAATACTCGGCTAGGGTCATATCTTGATGGAAGTCACGGCCCAATGTTGCATACTCCCTCTGATACTCTACAATGTCCTCTGCGTGAGTGGGTGGTCTTTGTGCTGCTATCGGGGGTGCCCTATGGAAACTAGGAAACAAAGGTCGGGGAATCCTACTCACAGAGGTGTATGTGCGAGTGGGTGACTGGGGTCTACTGTCTACCCCTGAGTTCCCCTGTGCTACATTTGGGGCTTGTGTGCCCGGGATGCCCATCATAGCCAATATATCAGCCACCTGAGCCAAGGACTGAGACATGGTCCATTGACTAGCTAACATATCACTGATAACCTGCATGAAGACTGCCTCTGGTTCCATGGGGGGCTTACCACTTCCATTTGGTTGCTCATATTTGTCTCCTAGCATTCTCTTTGCCTTACACTTAGCCTCACGCTATGCTCTTCTCTCTGCTTCTTTGTGTGCCTCTTCCTCTTCCTTTGAATTGGGAGGGAAAGGAGGAAAATCAGGCCTAGGCCTTCTTTCCTTGCACTTGTTGTAAGTGACATATTCGTCACCTACGTGCTCATGACCATCTCGGTCTTCTGCTATACTCATCGTCTTTAGTCACAGGCTGGCAGGACTAAAGCTCTGATACCACTGAAATATCCCTGATCCAGCTGATCTGGATATCTACTGCGGATCTAGTGTTCTGATTCACAGATCTGATACTCTGGGGGTTTCTAGATCCGTTTTATCTTCAGATTTGATACTCTGGGGGTTTCTGGATGCGTTTTAGTTATGCGTTTTGTGGTTGTTGCATGTGCATGTTATACATTATGGTTTAAACAATCATATATATGATGCATGCGGAAATAATGATCATCAACTGCCCAATAATATGTATTATGAGATTCAAGCATGGAAATACAATGAAACACTGGAAATGTAGAAGATAGTCATCAGTTAGATCTCATGGATCGTCACTGGAATACAAGAAAATAACATAAAATACCTGTGATCAGAAGATGAAGGTAGATCTGATGCATGCACGGATAGATCAACAAAATCGGTGGTTCCGGAGAAGCACGGTAATCGCTAGAAACTAGAAAACTCGTCCGAAAGGTTATACCTGTCGGAATGACCTAGAAACTGTCCCAAAGAAGCACCCTAGCCTCTAGACTAATCTCGATGACTGTCGGATGGCAGATCTGTCCTCTGATGCTCCGGATCCCATCCCCTGGGGGTCTGTGCACCTCTTGGACTCTCTGGATGCATCCAAATGATTCCACCAATAGAATCGGATGATATATGACTCAAAACGTTCACCTCGACAAATGCGGAACTGGGTTGAAAGGGTTTCCCCAGATCTACTTTGATGCTACGTCTATAACCCCAACTATCCTTCCAAAAGAGTTGTGCCCTAGATGGCTGAATGATGCACTATGAAGGATTCCACCTTCTGAATATGATGGGAAGTGGCTCAATCTATACGCCCTGGTTGGATCTCAACTGGGTCGGAAGGAAACTACAATCCGAGCTCGGATATCGTGCAGCTACACAAACCCTCTATCTGACCTTGCGCCCTCACTGGCCGAGCTATGCAACACTGCAAACTAGATACTCCTGAATAGCACAGTGAAATACCTGGATGGTATCTCCGATGGGCTAGGGTGTGTTTCTCAACACCGAAACCGATCAATGGTGGTGGTTTCCTCTAGAAATCCACAAAACTGTAGAAGTCGAATCTCTTCCTCCTCTGGGAACTCTCAACATCAAATCATAACAATGTATAATGAGGAATTAGGTCGAATTCCTCCCTTTATACTCTTCCCAATCTAATTCACCATTGGCCTCACTTAAGCTAGGCGCTTTTCCTCCTAAGGTGAATAATTAATTAATTAAGTCCCCCTTTAGCACCTTTTCGTTCTAATTCTTCGTTGACTTAGGCTTAAGTGACTTTTCCTATGCTTTTTGGCTTAATTCATTGTTTAACCACCAAATCACCCTTATTTCTCCCTTTTGTTCCCTGTTTGTGCATGACTATAGTCGACGGGAACATATAGACTACTAAGTCACTCCCTGCTAGCCTACTCTTGGGAACGGGACATCATAGTGTAGGATTCCCAAGTTGTAGCACTTGTTTCATGGTTGGGTCGGGATTTTCTCAACCAACAACTTGCGCTATAACAAGACCAAATGGAATCTTGAAGCCGCTATTGAAGAAGGGAATGCATTACTTAAGGTCTCGGAGATTGAATCACAAGACATGAAGGATTTATACGGAAGACCACATGCATACATTAAGACAACAGATTTAGAGCTGAATTTGAAAGAAACAAGTATCTATGTGGATAATTACCTTTCACCGCAGACATTCCTGGTTGGAAACAACTTATCTATAGCTGAAATAGCAGTTTTGTCTGGTATAGGAGGCACTAACAAAAATGGGAAAATATCTGCCAATCAAAGAAATTTCAGAATATGTTCTGGTGTTTTAATTCAATATTGTCACAATATTGAGTTTTGAGTAAAGTAGTTCAAAAATATGTAACCAGAAAGAGTGATGGTGCTGGGATCAAAGGTCAAGGTAATGAGAAAGAAAAAGCAGAAGGTTCTTTTGAGTCGTTGACATTGATATGCCATATGGTGACATGGGAAAAGTATAAAAGGTGCTTGAACATACGCTTTGATGACACAATTCCTTCT
>ML785630.1:1526796-1544483 GCA_009831015.1 Picea engelmannii | reverse complement strand
TCTATTTACCTAAAAAAAAATATGCACAAACAGATTTTAATATTAAGAAATCTATTATCTTATTAATCTTATCAACTCCGTAAACTAAAAAAATTAATCTCATCATCTTCATAAATTAAAAATAGTATTTTATGATATCTTAACGGAAGGGCGAGAAAGGATTTGACAAAGGAATCATCGTACCTTTCACTACCAAACCCTACCTCTTATTGGGAGGCTCAACTTCGACCCTTCTACCCTGCCCAACACATGCCCTCTTCACCGATTTGCACATTCTCATCCATTGCGTATTTGTTCTCCATACCTAGTGACACTGGCAACAAACTTAATCCTTACATTAAGGAAACCTAAGATGGTATGTGTAGACTGTTATTAACGAAGAGACTTCTATGTGATGTTGTATTAGCTAATGTACTCTCTAGTATAAATCTAACTAGCAAATGGCAGTCTGTACCTACCTGTCTCCATCTCCATGAATTCAACCCGCCGGAGGCTTGTACAACCACATCACACGTAATGTGAACGGTGGAATAACTGATGTAATCTTCATTGTTTTTTCGTTCTCCTCCGCCAGCGTAACCTGCATGTAAATTCCTCAAACCATAAAGGCCTTTCTCAAACCGAGTCTATCCGGTCAATCCATAAATGCCTTTATTTTAACAAAAATAAAGGCATAAAAGAACATACTCTGAAATTAATTATTGAGTTGATGGGCAGCAGATTGCCCTGAACATTCATTTAATAAAACAAAGAAGATAATAACAAAGTCGCAATATACTAAAAAAATAAACCAACGTAAAACCTGAACATTCATTTAATAAAATAAAGAAGATAATAACAAAGCAATATACTAAAAAAAACCAACGTAAAAGGTAATCTAGAGATTGGACGACCGTTCTCCCATCTCTGCACACATCAAAATCCCATCCATGAAAGGACAAATCAGAAATTAATGCATCACACTTAAATCCGATCAAAACCTAATCGCCTTCAACATCAATCATGTTTGGCTTGGGTGGCCCAAGCAACTGCAGAGATATGTATGTGGATGTTGGTGAGCTCTCTCCTCCATCACAAAACAAACAAACACACATACAATGAAGCTAAATTATGAATGTTGAGTCAATAATCACAGAAAAAACCAAAAAAATTAAATATGCATAAAAAATCAAAGTTCAGCTACAAAAATTCCAAGGATTGATTATAAGAAGCAGAGTTAACGATATGACCATGAATCTTACACATGTTGAGTGAATAGTTCAAATTATGAATGTTGAGTAAATAATCACAGAAAAAACCAAAAAAATTAAATATGCATAAAAAAAAAATCAAAGTTGAGCTACAAAAATTCCAAGGATTGACTATAAGAGGCAGAGTTAACGATATGACCATGAATCTTACACATGTTGAGTGAATAGTTCAAATTTTTCGGTCTTGTTGATTTTGAAAACAAATTGTGGACGAAATCCCATTACATAGATGAAGCAAGGCGTCTATTGCCCAAGCTAATTTTACAATCTAGGTTTATTTGTTATAACACCAAACATGTCATACATAATAATAGCTCTTTATTCTTGTAAAAAAGTTATATTGTCGAATTAATTTCCTAGCATTTCAAATTTCAATAGATATAAATAATCCCTATGCAAAGTTAAAAAATTAGTATAGTATTTTATGATCTGTTGATAGAAGTAACGGAGCTAAAGGATTTGACAAAGAAATCGTTGTACCTTTCAATAGCAAACCCTACCTCTTATTGGGAAATCCATACAGTTTTCCATGGCGGGGAGATGAACTTCGGCCTTGCCCAGCGCAAACAGTTCAGAGGGTCTCTTTACCAATTTGTACATTCTCATCCATTGCGTATTTGTTCTCAGTACCTAATGACACTGGCAGAAAATGTAATCCTTACCTTACGACAACCCTAGGATGGTATTTGTACACCGTTCTTAACGAAGAGATTTTTAAATAATTATTTAAATAATTATTTAGTGCTTTGATTAGCTAATGTAATTTCTAGTATAAATCTCATTAAAATACTTTTAAATAATTATATAGTGCTTTGATTAGCTAATGTAATTTCTAGTATAAATCTCATTAGCAAATGGCAGTGTGTACCTACCTGCCTCCATGAATTCAACCTGGCCACGTGAAATAAATATGAAAAAAAGTGATATAATTTTCATTGTTTTTTTCTTTCTCCTCCATGCCATTTCATGTGCGTAACCTGCAAACCAACCAAACACTGTGTCAAGGATAGTAAGAAAAAGCTGCATGCAAATTTCTTGAACCAAAAAGGCCTTTCTGAAACCGAGTCTACCCACTCAATCCATAAATGCCTTCATTTTAACAAAAACATAACATAAAATACAGGTTTATGATGGACAACAGAGTAATTTTAAAAATGAAAAAGAGAAATATCATATTTTTCAAATATTTACTCACGGAGGTTTATCTTCCAATATTTCATTATCCAACCCACGCAAGTTATGGTAGTCTCTGTTACTTCTGCAGACCCATTTCTGCTTCCCTGGAGGCGAAAACACGCCACAAGTTAGCAGGTGCCTTATACCACAGAGAAAAAAAAGGATAAAGGAACCACTTATACCACAAAGAAAAAAAAAGGAAATGTGTACCTTCTGCGCCTTTCCGGCAAGGTACTATACCTTCTTGTACCATTCACAGAACGGCTGCCCTGAACATTTATTCAATAAAACAGAACTACTCAACTACTTTGATTTGATTTGAGTTGCCCATCATTCCTTAAAAAAAACCAGAACGCTCTCATATAACGACTTGCGAAGCAGCATTGAATGCTACTATGGATAATGATAATATATAAGCCGTCAAATTTAAGGCCGTGGGATTTGAATTATATTGTCTAGCAGTGTGTATATTAGCCACCTGCAAAGAAGACAATAACAGAGCTGCAATATATGAAAAAGGAAATCAACATAAAAGGTAATGTACAGATTAGACGGAACGAACCAAAGGACTACAGACTCAAAACCCAATCACTGGGGTGACCACTGCAACTGAAGTATGAATATTGGTGCTCTGTCTCCTCGATCACAAAACGAATAAACACAAATATACAAGCTAAATAAACACAGTCAAGCTAAATTATGAATGTTAAATCAAATAACCACACAAGGTCATTAAGTACAATTGGAAATCCATACAATTTTTCGTAGTGAGGAGCTCAACTTCGGCCCTCTTTACGCCCTCTTTACTAATTTGCACATGCAGAAAACCTAAACCTAATCCTTAGATTAATGCAACCTTAAAATGGTATGTGTAAGCAATTCTTAAAAAAGAGACTTCTAAAAAAAAACTTGATGCTCTTTTTAGTTTGTGTAGTCTTTAGTATAAATCTCCCTGGCAGTGTGTACCAACCTGTCTCCATGAATTCAACTTGGCGGAGGCTTGTACAACCACATCACACATAACGTGAAATATCTATGAAAAAATGTGCTATAATTTTCATTTGTTTTTTCTTTCTACTCCATGCCATATCATGTGAGAGTAACCTGCAAACCAACCAAACACCGTGCGTGGGATAGTAAAGGAAAGTTCCATGGAAACTCCTCGAACCAAAAAGCTTTCTGAAATCGAGTCTACAAGGTCGGTCAAACCCTGAATACCTTCATGTTAACAGAAATATAACATAAAATATATCTAGCATAAGAAAGAACAAACATACTCTGAAGTTAATTATTGAGTTGTTCCGGTAGTCTCTGTTGTTACTTTCGTAGACTCGTTCCTGCCTCCGTGGAGGCCAAAACACGTCTCAGCTCATGTAAATCGCCACGCCATCTCAACTATGTGGACTAACCCAACCATTGTTTCATAAAGATAAAGAAATGTATTGTCGAACTTTCTTTATGTTGCTAGGAAGCATCTCTCTAAAACTGAAACACAAGAATAATTATATTTGCAATACAATCATCAAGTTTTGAAAAAAGAAATGCATACAGTCTATGGGTTCATAAAAACAAATTTCGTTTTAAGATTAAACATTAAACATCCAGCAGGCACATCACATGATGAAGGATAAATAATTGAAAAAAAAGATGTGTACCTTCTGCGTCTTTTGCTATACCTTCTTATACCATTCACAACACGGTTGCCTGGAACATTCATTTTATTCACTAAAACAAAACTACTCTCACCGAATCTGATTTCAACTAGCCATTGTTCCTAGAAACCATGAACACTCTAATATGGTAAACATGGCAACAAAACCAAAAAATAATATACGACAATGAAAAAAAATACAATAACAGAGCCCCAGTATACCGAAAAGGTAACCAACTTAAAATGTAATCTGGAGATTGGACCGCTGCTCTCACATCTCTGCACTCACCAACCTATTAGGAAATTATTGCATCGAGATCTCATTCCATTTCATGAAAGAACAAATCAGAAATTAATGCATCAAAATTAAACCTGATCAAAACAGAGATTATGGACTACACAGAATCGAAACCTAATCACCTTCAACATAGAACATATTTAGCTGGGATGCCCCTGCAACTACAGAGGTCAAGCTAAGCTAAATTATGAATGTTGAGTACGCATTAAAAAAAAATTAAAGTTAAGATACAAAATGCCAAACTAAGGAAACTAAGGATTTCCGTTGCCATATAATATGAAAATTTTAATATCTTTATCCTAAAAAAAATATATTGCGGGCTATATATATTGGAAAATGAAATTTGTAGAATTTTAATATATATAAATAATTCCTATTCAAAATTAAAATTAGTTTAGTAATAAATATTTGTAATGTCATTTTTAAAATAATAGATATTTCCAATGTCAAGTATAAATATATTAATATTAACATGTAGATTAAGATTATTTGATATATGATGATATTCATAAATTAATAATTTTTTTTATAATATTCAGTAAAAAAAAATGAGTATAGCTTTTTATATTTTATAATATGTTTAATGGAAAATAATGGAAAATAATGAATGAAGTGACAAATTGATTTTTAATGTTAAGAAATTTTAATTATATTAAGGGTTAGGAATTAATTATATTAAGGGTAAGGGGCACTGTTAAGGATGTGAACATTAATGTTACACATGTTATGTTGAGTAGTAGTTTAAATGTTATGTCTTTGTTTGATTTTCAAAATAAATTTTGAATAGTAGTTTAAATGTTATGGTCTTGTTTGCTTTTCAAAATAAATTTTGGATACAAATTTATTGTTAAAAGTTAATTTTAATAATTGAGATAATAAAGAAAAATTTAAATATTGATAAAAAAATTCAAAATTAAGTTATAAATATTTATTTATTAACTACTTTATAAGGAATAGTGCTAAGGATGTGACCATTAATGTTACAAATGTTAAATAATAATTTAATTTTTTTGGTCTTGTTGATTTTCTAAACAAATTTTAAACAGAAATTTACTAAAAAATTAATTTTAATAATCAAGATAACAAACTTTTTAATAATTGAGGTAACAAGATTAATAGGATTTTAGATTTACATTTTTATTTTTATTACAATATTATTAGTTTATTATAACTCCAAACATGTCATATATAATAATTTTATCAAGCTATTATACTTAAAAAAATTATCAGATTATTATACTAAAAATATAATTGTAAAATGAACTTTATATATATATATATATATATATATATATATATATATATATATATATATTGCATTTTGTATATATAATTGTATTTTTTATTGCAACTTTCAATTTTAACATAATTTTAATTTTCCATATATATATATATATATATATATATGGAAAATTAAAATTATGTTAAAATTGAAAGTTGCAATACAAAATGCAATTATATATTTGTGACAGTGTTAATAACATTAGTTGTAAACTACTTAATATTTGTGACAGTGTTAAGATGTCACAAATATTAAGTAGTTTACCATTAATGTTACAAATGTTAAGTTTAAATTTATTGTTAAAAAATTAATTTTAATAATTGAATAGTTCACCATTAATATGACAAATGTTAAATAGTTGTTTGCAACAAAATACAATTATATAAGTGACATTGTTAAGATGTCAAGATATCACAAATATTAAGTAGTTTACCATTAATGTTACAAATGTTAAGTTTGAATTTATTGTTAAAAAATTAATTTTAATAATTAAATAGTTCACCATTAATATTACAAATGTTAAATAGTTGTTTAAATTTTATGGTCTTGTTTATTCTGGAAATAAATTTATTGTTAAAAAGTTAATTTTAATAATTGAAATAACAAGACCAATAGTAGAATTTTGGATTTACATTTTTATTACAATATTATTCATTTATTATAACCCCAAATATATTATATATAATAATTTTATCAAACTATTATAATATATTGCAAAATAAACTTGATGATATTTTAATATATATAAATGATCCATATCTAAAGTTGAAATTATGTTATTGCAAAATGAACTTTAAGATATTTCAATATAATATTTTAATATATATAAACAATCTTAAAATTTTAAAATTATATTTAAATGAAGCTTTGCAATGCCAAATACAATTACATTAAGATTATCAAATTACATTAAGAATATCAAAGAAAAAATTCAACTTATTATACTTAAAAACTCATAAATTAATCAAACAAATATTTCTGATCTTAAGAAATCTGGTTATATTCCATAAATAATAATAAGAAATCTTATAATCTTCCATACACAACAAAAAAAAAATATAACATTTTATATTTTCTTAAAAATTTTTGTTTTATAATCTTTTATAAACAAAAAAAAAATAATATAGCATTTTACAATATATAAAAAAGGAATAGAAAAACAAAATGCTAAGTAATCTTATAATCTCAGTAAACTAAAAAATCAATCTGATCATCTCTCTAAATTAAAAAATTAATATAGTATTTGATTATCTCTTAACATACAGAAGTAATGGAAAAAAAATTTGACAAAGGAATCTCCGTACCTTTTATTACCAAACCCTACCTTTTCCCTTTTTCTGGGAAACCCATACAGTTTTCAGTAGCGGAGAGCTCAACTTCGCCCTTGCCCAACACAAACAGTTCATACCAATTTGCACATTTTTCATCCTAGTTACATAATCTTTACATTAAGACCACCCTTACATTATGTGTAAGCAGTTCTTAGAGACTTATAAATAATAATATAATGTTCTGATTAGCTAATGTAGTCTCTGGTATAAATCTCACTAGCAAATGGCAGTGCTTACCTACCTGCCTCCATGAATTGTAGGCATCACAGTAAGTGAAATAACTATGAAAAAAAGTGATATAATCTTTATTGTTTTTTCGTTCTCCTCCATGCTATTTGCGTAAGGCGCAAACCAACCAAAAAGGCCTTTCTGAAAGTTGCATGTAAATTCCTTTAACCAAAAAGGCCTTTCTGAAACCGAGTCTACCAGGTCAATCCATGAATGCCTTCATTTAAAAAAATATATATATAATATAAAAGAACATGCTCTGAAGTTAATTATTGAGTTGCAGCAAAAATATAAAATAAAAGAACATACTCTGAAGTTAATTATTGAATTGATGAAAATAAACAATATCATAATTCTTCAAATATCTATTCACAGAAGCCTATTTTCCAATATTTCATTATCCAAACCTGGACAATAGGTTCCGATAGTCTCTGTTACTTCTTCCGCAGACTCCTTCCTGCTTCCGTGGAGACGAAAACACGCAGATCACGTAACTCACCACGTCATCTCAACTATGCTGACCAACCCAACCAATTTTTCAAAAAGATGAACAAATGTATTATGGAGCTTTCTTTATGCTCCTATTAAGCATCTCTCAAAAATTGAAAAGCAAGAATGAATCATAATTATATTTGCAATACAGTCACTTACTGTGTACGCCCTATGAGTTCATTAAAACAAACTTAGTCTTAAGATTAAACACCAAGCAGGCACATCACCATGTTCAAGGATAAATGAACCACTTATAGCACAAAGGAAAAAAATGAGATGTGTACCTTCTGTGCCTTTCGGGCAAGTGGCTATACCTTCTTGTACCGTTGACAGAACGGCTGCCCTGAACATTCATTCAATCAATAAAACAAAAGTACTGTCAACTACTTTGATTTCAGTTACTCATCGTTTCTAAAAACCCAGAACAAATATGACAGAGAGACATAGCAGCAAAACCAAAGAGGTAGTATCCGGCAATGTAAAGAAAACAATCACAGAGCCGCGTTATACGAAAAAGGAACCCACTATCAACGGTAATCTGGAGATTGGACGGCTGCTCTGCTATTCCATCTCTGCACGCAACGTATCAGGAAATTATTGCATTAAAATCCCATCTCATTCACACTTATTAGGAAATTATTGCATCAAAATCTCATCCCATTCACTGAATGGACATGTAAGAAATTAATGCATCAAATG
Organism: Picea engelmannii; assembly: GCA_009831015.1. NCBI lineage: Eukaryota > Viridiplantae > Streptophyta > Pinopsida > Pinales > Pinaceae > Picea > Picea engelmannii. The sequence continues at coordinate 1,536,076 of ML785630.1, read as the reverse complement.
TCAACCTGATCAAAATAGGGAAATTATTGCATCAAAATCCCATACCACATCAAAAATTAATGCATCAAACATAAACCTGATCAAAACTACATAGAAAAATCTAATCACCTTCAACATCGAAGATGATTGGATTGGGTGGCCCCTGCAGATGTATGTATGATTGTTGGTGCTCTGTCTCCTCCATCCCAAAACAAACAAACACACAGAGACACACATATACACACAGAGACACACGGCCAACACTACACAAACATTCATACAAACACAAAACAGAGAACTAACATGAGCGCTTCACAGAACATTACCACTAAACTGCGGGGACGGAGAGAGAGCAGAAACAGAGAGCAATTAGAACATTTTACATCCATGATACATCAGTCTGATAAAAAGCAACGGTTAGGTTGAGTATTTATCGGGCCGCGCCGCCCAATTCCATTCAAAATTTCCGTTGAGAAGCACAAACCTAACCGATGAATATGCCATGCTTTTTCATGAGATTATATGTTCTCCACCTCAATTTTTATCTGTTTACATATTATATACCATGTTTGAATTTCCTATTTTTATTATACACATATACTGTGCCACCACTGGGACGTCACATCGAAGCGGTATATATATATATCCAACGCAGCATCCAATTGATAGTGACGTCTAACAAACAATTGGGCATTGCTTCGTTGGCAAAAGTTAAAATGAAAAACATGGAGATGATAGTGACGTCTAGCTAAGAACTGCGGATGGCTGGTCATGATTAAAATGAAAGGCATGGAGATGATAGTGACGTCTAACGAAGAACTGCAGATCGTTGGCCATCATTAAAATGAAAGGCTCACAAGGAAAAAAAAACAAATTAATTTTTTTTAAAAGAATACTCTAAAGGGGAACATTCTCCACTACAATAATAGCTCAAGCTTAGATTCGAATGTGGAGAGTTACTTCTATTACCTTCTTCACACTTAAACTTTATTCTAACGAGATGTGGACTGTCCAGGTTTCAAGTTTCGGTTGAACTTCATAGACATACATTCGGTGCCGAAGCTGATTGGTCTATCCGGTGAAGTGTTACACTAATAATATAATAGGAAGACGTTGTAGTTTTCCATTTATGGTTTTCATTTATATGATTGCCAAGGTTTAGTAGTTGAGAATGGTTATTATTATGTAAATAATTTAAGTTTAAATTTTAATAAGTTTATAATTTTTATGTATGTATATAAGAAAAAGTGTTTGAGTTCTTTAAATTGGTTTTAGAGAATGTGTATATTTGTAATTTAAATATAAATTCTATTATATTATTATCTTTATGTTAATGGAGGCAACCACAAGGGAGTGGTGCTTCCAAGTAATTTAAAAGTTGATTAGTCGTGTACTTGGTATGCTTGTTGTTGGGCCTTCCCCTCTCCCTTTTATGCAAAAAAAATATAATAGAAAAAACTCTTGTTACTTCTATTACTTCAGATAACCCCTTTCACGTGTCTTCCTAAAATGGTTTGTACATTATACAACTTTATTGTATAGGAAACCCTAGTTATCCTTAGTAGTCATTCTCTCCTTCTTGATGCAAATGCGGTCAATTTTCATGCCCTTGGTGCATCTTTGGGGAAATTGATTTAGAAATCACAACCCTCTTGATTTGTGAAGAAAATGGATCGAATTTCTAAAGGTAATTTTGTTGTTGCCTATGAGGCACTGGCATTGGATGAAAGAGGGCTCATAAGGAAGTTCATTGGCATTTATCCCTTGTCTAGATCGATGGATATTTGGATGCATAAAAACTAGATGGTTATGATCAAATGAAAACTCACTTATTACCTCCGTGGAAGAGGGTTTTACACCTTCTGATTTGAAGCAAAAGAAGATCAAGACCTTATTTTCCAAAATGGACCATATTTTTCTGGAACAAGGGGGATGTTTCTTAATCACTGTACTCCAAACTTCAATCCCAAACTAGAAGCAAAAGAAGATCAAGACCTTATTTTCCAAAATGGACCATATTTTTTTGGAACAAGGGGGATGTTTCTTAATCACTGTACTCCAAACTTCAATCCCAAACTAGATGTTCCATTAGTCGTCCATTTACATTGCTAGAATGAAGACTCACTAAGGAGCATTGACAACAAACTGGGAAAATACATAGACAAATCTGGACTGAAGGTAGGCATGTTTACATGTGTAAGGATTTGTGTTGAAGTAGATCTAGAAAAAGGGTCGCCAGAAGCTCTTATGCTCATCGTGGATAACTAGAACTATGTGCAGAAGTTGGACTATGAGCAATTGCCTTTCATATGAAAATATTACAATGAATATGGGAATTTTATCAAAGATTGCAAGAAAAATCTAACTAAAACTTAAGAAACATTAGAAAAGGAAGATCAATGGAAAATAATGAAGAGAAAAGTAGGCTCAAATCATGTTCCTTTTGGCTCAAATCAAGCAACTCCCTCAAGTTCTCACCAAATAGCCCCTTCAACTCCAAAGCATATAGCCTCCATAGGCACCAATGCTCAAATTCAGAATCAATCACCACAACAAATATGTTTGAAATCCTCTCGAGGATGGAGGAAATTGCATCAATTGAAGTTATTTATCTCCGTGTTATAATCCCTCAAGCATTCCAATAACCTATGTATTCAGAATCTCGGGTGGGGGAGCTTATAACCCCATAAGAAGATCTCATCTTAGATAGGAAAGAAGAAATAGATCTTTCTCCCCAAAAACCTCATCTGCAATCTAGTGGAGTAGCAACCAAAAAAGAAATCTCAATGGCAACTTGAGCATGAAGACATAAAGGAAGATCAAATCCCTAAGAAAGTAGGGAGAAAACCTACAAAGGATAAAAGGGAAGAAGTAGCAAACAAAGAAAAAACCTTGGGTATTCGAACCACTATTAAAATTGCATTAGGGGCACGATAAAAATTCCACTCACTCAAAAGCCTAAGATCTCAAGTGCCAATGGATGGTTAGTTAAGTGGCAGTTCTAAATATCCATTTATGAAATAATGATAGTCTCTTGGAATTGTAGAGGTATGGGAAACAAGTTCAAAGAAGAAACACTTAGGGATCTATGATTAGATTCAAAAATCCAACCATAATCCTCATCCAGGAAACTAAGCTAGAAGAGTATGGTATGCTAGATGTCAAGAAACAATAATGGAAAACTAGTGCAGGTGTATCAATTAGAGCTAGATGAGCCTCAAGGGAAATATGTGCTCTATGGGACAATACATTGTTAAAATTGGATTTCTCTCAAAATACTCAGCATTGGTTTTTGACTTGCCTCGCTCATTAAGTCATAGGTATGAAAATCCATATTTTTAATGTCTATATGCTACGTCGTTATAAGGAAAAGGAAGAATGTTGGCAACCCTTATAAGTACTAAAAGATTCAAACTTCATTAGGAACAATATTGTGATTATGGCTGGGGATTTCAATGTGGTCTTATCAAATAAATAAAAGAGAGGAGGTAGTATAGTAATGGATTCTTCAAAGAAAGTATGGAGGATCCGATTTTAGATTTGGATCTTGTTGATGTCAAGCCAATAAAAGGAAAATACACCTGGACCAACAAGAGACTGGGTCATGTCACATAGCAACTAGGTTAGACAGAGTCCTCATCCATGGTGATCTCCTTCTCAACAACCACAATGTATTTATTCTAAGATTGTTCCTTCCAATGTTTCAAAACATAGGCTCGTCTCGCTTATATTTCATCAATCTTAGGATCTTGGCCCCATTCCCTTCATATTTTTCCCTCTTTGACTCTACAATCTAAGAGCTATGGAAATTATTTATAAGGTATGGATTAGACCAATCTTAGGATCATCATCCTTTGTATGGGAAGCAAAGTTGAGAGCTGTAAAGTTTTCTCTAAAATACTAGGCTAAATCTTAATTTATTTCTCTTTCTCAAGGACAATAAAATCTACTAAATCATCTGGAAGTCCTTCAAGCTAGAATAAATGATGGATAGGTTACAAATCAAATCCTATTGGAGCAAAAAGAGTTGAAAAATCCATAATGCAAATAGAAAAGAGGAGGAAATGTGGCATCTAAATTTTATGAGTCTTTGGTTTGAATCAGGTGACAAAAACACCACATTCTTTCACAAATAGGCCAAAGAAAGATTTCAGAAAAACTCTGTAAAAGAAATACACCTTGAAGATGGAATGCATTTGAGTGACTTTGTAGCCATCAAAGAAGTAGTGCACTCGCATTTTGAGTCCCTATATACTGATGAGGAGGAGGCTATCCAGATTCCATCTTAGCAATGTTGCACAATATCCCTCTGTTGGCCATTGTAGAGGAGAATATAGAGCTAATTAAGTAGATAGAAGAAGCAACGATCATTAGATCCATTTGGGGTCTTGAACCAAACAAACCACCTTGATGATTTTCCATTCACTTCTTCCATCCATGTTGGTCCATTATCAAGACAGATCTGAAGTGTATGCTAAATTAGTCGCAAAAAAAGAATAAGCTTGTGGTAAACACAAATTCATCCTTCCTAGAGTTAATCCCCAAAGAAGTCAATCCCTCCTTGAGATTCCATCATATCTCTTTGTGCAATCCATGTTACAAAATATTGACTAAAATATTGGAAAACAAACTCAAAAATATTCTCCCTAAAATTATCTTTGACAACCAGGGTGGGTTCATGTAGAAAAGACAAATCCTTGACATATATAATTAATGTAGATATGGCAAACGAAAAATCCTTGACAATATAATTTTGTTGCAGGATGCAATCCATTCCAATAGGAAAAATAAAGAAAAATGAATGATAATTAATATGGATATGGCAAACATGTTTAACTAGGTAAGGAACTCTTTTCTATTTGAATTTCTTTGTAAATTTGGTTGTGATGAATGCTTTGTTTTATGGGTGAGATCTTCTATAAGCTCTCGGATTTCTCCTTCAATGAATGGAAGGCCTACATCATTTTTCAAGAGAAAAAGATAACTAAGAAAACAATGTCCCCTCTCTCCCCTAATTTATATAACCTTGGTGGATTCATTAAGTTGAAGACTAGAATATAAAAGAATATCAAGCAGTCTTCAAGGAATTAGTATTACAAGAGGAGTCAAAACTAACCATTCATAGTTTGTCGATGATACTCTTCTTATGGGGGGAGCATATTCCATAATAGATTAATGATTCAAAAGTATGTTGGATTGATTTATCAATGCTTCTAGGGGTATAGTAAACAATGGAAAAATATTATCTATGGCTAGAACAAAAGTGCCCACCAACTCCAAATCATTTCCAAAATTCTAGAATTCCCACGCTCAAATGCTTATTTTATTAAGGATTAATAAATTTAAAGAATCATATCACTAGGGAATTGGATAATTTATGCTTTATGTTTTATATCTTTGTGGGATTCATTTATTTTCATTGTTAAAGTAAGTCTATGTTTGTTTAGCTAATCATATTGAAGATTTACTTAGGCTCTCACAATAATCATTGTATAATTTAGGGATACTCAAGCATGTTCAAGAGCTTTCAGGGATGAGAGAATGGATGAATCACAAGGAATCAAAACTATATATGAGTTGTCACTTTAGGATGAGCACGTTGATGAGTGATGGATAGGATAGAAGCCAATTTCTCCCCTAATCCATCTTATCCCCCAGTTGAATTCCATTCTCTCTCTTCTTTAGGGGTTTGCACCAGCGAATAAATCCATATCAAATGGTAGAGGTTTGGGGGCCCAATGGCAATGAGTGTGTGGTTAAGCTAGAGTATAAATCTGAGGTTATGAATTTTCCTTTTCCTCCTTGTTCAAGGATTTGTAAACATATTTGGAGTGGCTATGGACTACAAAAAATCAACATCTTATGTTGGATTATGGTACATGGGAGATTACTAACAGTAGAGAACCTTCAAAAGAATGGGATCCAAAGGCTTTGTGTACTTCAGAGGCTAAGACTCAATGGAATATCTTCTTTAGTTTCCCTTTCTCTAATCAGGTATGGAAGCTTACATTTGAGTAAATTGAGCATAGAATGGTTCTCCCTAGTTCTTGGAATGGAATTTTCACCTCTTGGTCTAAAACAAATGCTAGAACATTCCTAAATGAGCCCATTCTATAAATATATTGTTTGGAAATGCCTTAATTTGTTTACTGGAAAATATGGCTTGCAAGCAATAGATCCATATTCCAACAAGACAACATATCTCCTTAGGCTACTACTTCCAAATCTCATGGATTTTTTATTGAATCATTTAAGTTAAGGGTGTGAAAGGCCACAATATAGTGATGTTGGAGCAAGAGGAAAGGATTTTCAAACATGTATTGTTGGGGGATGTCTCACACCCAAGAAGCATTATTTCAAAACCCAGTCAAGGGGTGAATTGGAAAATATGCTTGGAAGAAGAGGATTTCATAATTTGGTAGCCCTCTCAAAGGAAATCCATTATTTTCTTTGACAGGGCCTCGGAAGGAAACCTAGGGCTAGTAGGTGTAAGGGGGATAATTCTATATCATGATGGAAAACAAGAAGAAAATTTTGAATGAGGCCTAGGTGGAGCTACCAAGATAAAGGTGATAGCTCTCTATAAAGGACTTAAGATTCTTGAGTCAAGGTGAATAAGGAAATTAATTATCATTGGAGACTCAAAAATAAGCATAAGACTCGTGCATTTATCTTCTTCATCCAATGACAATCTAGCAAGGATTATCCTATGAATCCAAAAAGAGGCTAGGTTCTTTGAATCTATAGAGTATTTTCATGTTTTAAGACATTAAAATCAACAAGCTAACCATTTGTCTAATGAGGCCTCTCACTTGGAACGTGGAACCCTTATGTCAAAAGGGGGGGTATCCTTTTCCCCAATTCCTTAAAATTTCATTAGAATGAATAGTCTAAAGTTTTGCATGAAATTCAATATCCAAGCTAAGTAGCATGTCAACTTTAATATAGGAGGATGGAAACCAAAGTATATCATAACCCCTTTACCATCACACATACTAAGTTTAATGGAGGAGTGATCTTTTCAATTGGGTTTTATTGTGAATTTCGGTGTAGGTGGGATAATGGAGCTCGATCATTTCATGTTTGAACTAGGTGGTAGGTTTCTAAGATGCACCCGTCAACTCAATCAGAACATGAAAGTGCCTCTTCTCAAATTGTGTTTGGTTTTTACCTTGAGGTATCACTTTTCGGCCTTGGTAGAAATGGAGGTTAGTCGCTTAGATAATGTTTTAGTTATAGGTTGTTCCCTAGTGTTTTTCAATATCAAAATGGTGTTGGAAATTGAGTGATTATTAGTTCTAGAAAACAATTTTAGAAAGGGGAATTGGTATCAATTTCATTGGTCTCTTTGGAGCTTGGAATGCATGGAAAATCATAACCATCTAAGGTTTTTTCCTTCGTGTGATATTATGGACATCTATCGTGTCTTACGAAGAAAAAAGGTTATGGAAAACAATAGGACTTATATTTTTTCTACTATAGGTAGAATTCATTCTTAGGAGGAAAATCATAAAAATGATCATGCAATCATAATGGAGACCCTACTACATTGGAAGAGAAAAATTGAAAATTTAGAGGTTGAGTGCAATATATTACGTCATCTAATTTCAATTTTGGCTAGGAGTTCTTAATCAATCATCTGCAACTTCATAGTTTCTATAGGCTTGGGTGTTGAGGAAATCAAAGAGGATTTTATTCACCAAATTCCTAGATATGTGGGCATGATTGGCATGGACCAAGATACCCAACCTTCCCCTGTGGAATAAGAGGAAGCACACAACAAACATGTTTTTAATTAATTCTAGGTTTTATCATGTTTCACATAGTTTGTTTGGTTTTAGTGTCTATTATAGGGTTTATACTTATAGAATATTTTGAACACCCTCTGTGAAGGATAGCAATGTCTTTTTTGTAGTCAATCTTCAAATTTTTGGACAATTCTTGAACTATAGACTATGGGACAACTCTACCTCTTTTTGTATTATTTTGTTGTCTAGTGAGGTTGCATCAAATTTCTAATACAAAAATTAATTTTTTTCATTATTTTAAAAAAGTTTCCATTACTAATTTGAATACACCTAACATATACCCGTGACCTTGGAATGTTTCTATGAAATAAACACTTCTCTATACAAAAAATTTCATCCAACATTAGATGAGAGAAATGATCCATGGCAACAAATAAGCTCCACTATACTATGATCCTTATCCAATGAGGCCTCCTACTAACATTATGGTTAACTATTTTTTGTGTGAGGTCCACCCTTACCCCTTGGGTATTCCACATTACCTCACTAAAATATTTTGTAATAACCTTTTCATTTAGAACAGTTCTTTGCAAACATTTATAATTTTTCTATCATTCCAATCCCTAGTCATTTTATTAAAAAGAAATTTCAACACATACCTTAGCAAAGTTAAACATACTACATTTAACAAAAAAATGTGACCTTGTTCACAGAGAATGATTAAGCTAAGAGTTGAGATAATTGAGACATTTTACGCAGGTGGAAGAAATGTCCATTATGTGTGTGTGTGTGGAGAGAGAGAGAGAGAGAGAGAGTAAACCTATGCTTTAATGACAAAAGTAATCACCACACAAACTAACTCGAGGTCATTATTTGGATCTTAGAAACTTTCATTTATGGCTTATTGAAAAAGTGGAAAAATCACCATGGAGACATCAAATCCATGTTTGGATCTCATGCCTAAGGTTGTACGAAGTTTCCTTTAGGGCCTAAGTTATGGAGTTTCCATTAGGGCCTAAGGTTGGAATTTCTCCCAAAAAGGCCCTAAGACACATGCCTTGTGCTCAAGACCTCCTAATGGGTCCCTTGTGCTCAAAACCTTATAATAGAACCCATAATCCCACTCAAAGGATAAATATTCTAGATGGAGGTTGTCTCTAGTGGTACAAGGCTTATTTCATCACTTGTGTTCCCTAGAAACTTCATAGGACCTAAGGCCCACATTTTCTTCTCCAACCATGGTCAAGGTTCCATGACCCATCTTTAGTTTTCAAAATCTCATAATGGAACCCATATCCCCACTCACAAGACAAACAACCCCAAGTGAGATATGTTATCGAACAATTTTTAGGTTGGGAAAAGCCCAACCCAAACCACAATATGGAAACAACTAAGAGAACACCTACCCAGTGTCACCTCAAATAGGTATTCCTGTCACTTTAGAGGTGAAGTGATCACCTCAAGGGGGGAATCCAAGGTGACCCTAGGGGGAAATGAGACGGAAAGTGAGATGATGAGAGGAATTCCCTTATAGGTCAAGTTTCTAAGTGGAA
>ML785630.1:1490271-1507882 GCA_009831015.1 Picea engelmannii | reverse complement strand
TGTGCCTTCGCCTTCTCTGCTTTGATGTAGGGTACATATCTCAGTAAGTTGAGGAATTTGTTGACATACTCCTCCATAGTAAGTTGTCCCAGTTTGAGTTCATAAAACTCTTTAGCCTTCTCGTCGAAATACCTTTCCGACAAGTACTTCTTCCGGAAGTACTTCTCGAACCGTTTCCAAGACAGGTCCTCCTCGCGGACCCCTTTCATATTCTTAAGGTCTTCCCACCAGATGGAAGCCTTCTCGTTCAGATTGAAAGTGGCCACTCAGGCCTTCAAGTTCTCTGAGAAATCATGGACTCTGAAATATTTCTTCAGTCCAAGTAGCCAAGCCTCAGCTTCCTCTCCCTTCTTTATCTCTCCATCGAAGGAGAGAGGTTTGGCCTTTTTGAATTCCTCAAATTTATGACTCTTAGAAGTCTTTTGCTTCTTTTGTTTCCTTTGAGAATAGGAACTAGTCCTGCTGCTGGAAGAGCCTTCTGAATCGCCAGCTTCCTTTTCAGTGGAATCGTCTGGCACTGGTCCTTTACCTCTGGGGTGGACCTTTCTGTATGTGCTTCTCTCAGTGTGGCCATTGACATGGCCATGATTCTGCATCTCAGGTTCATGCTGCATTTGTCGTTGTAGGTCGGATAAGCTCTGCAGTAGAATTGCATTAATTTCGGTTTGCTTTTCTTGTTCTTTCATCATCCTTTCATTATCGGCCTTGCAGCTTTGCAATTCGACCATGAGACTCCTCACAGTCTCAGCTAGGTCTGGAGGGGTTCCTATTGCTCTTCTTTCGTCGGACTCTTCGTCCCTGTTGTGGGAGCCTTCTCCCACCTCTTAGTGAGTCACCATGCTCTGCGTTTGTAGATTCCCGCGATTGATCGTCCGCTTGAATGAAAAGACAAACGTTGGATATTAGTCAAGAGTTAAATACATTTTATAATTTGCGCATAATTTCATAACTCTTTCACATGCATACACAGTCGGGTTTTCATATTCCAAGTTTTTAATCCTGGACAAGATAGTTAAGTCAGGGGGTTACTCCTCACAGGAGTGCTTCGAACAAAGTTTATGCGCGAATCGTGCATGAGCCCAATCAGGTCAAGTGTTGTAACCATGCTCTGATACCACTTTGTAACACACCCACTACCGTAAATCAAAATTTTGGTTTATTTCTCAATAACGAGAATCCTCCAGAAACTTGCATTAGCGAAATGCCAATACCCAATTCAATATCGGGATTCGGGGTTTCAGACTTTTCGTTGCCGAGAGTCCCTATCCTCTCGAATCCTCGATCATCGATGGGACACATTTTCGATGCACCCCCTTTTTCACCAGCCCCTTCTAGCGTACTGCTGGTCCACGTGATCTGTGTTCATATGACCACAGTCAACAACTTCTCATCAGGGTTTCGTGGTTTGCGGTGTTGAGGTGCACATGTACCCGGAACTCTCGATCCTCCGATCCCTGATGTGCTTCATCCCTCCAGGCTAAGCCCTGGCCAATGTGACCACTAATTCCGGGACCGTAGTCCTACCTCTCGTCGGGGCTACGGGGTTTCAAATGTCGTAAAACACTTACCTGTAGGTTTCCCGATCTCTCGAACACAGATTCTCCATCAAGATGACAATTGGCTTCCACTACGGCTCTTCCCTCAGCTCCGTTATTCGGACAGTTGTTTCCCACTGATCGAGGTTTCGCAGATCGCGATTTCAAAGTGCACAATTTACTTGTCACCGGGATCCCCGATATCCCGATGAACTCCAAACGCCGATAGATTGACTCCTTGTCGGGATTTTCTCCGATGGCGCAGATCTCTACTACGTGTCCTCTAAATGAATGGTCCCGATTTCCTCCGGGGTTCGGGACTTGAAATGTCTCGAGTTCCTTGTCCTCAGGAACTCCGATATGCTGATTCCCGACTCTTCCCAGAGGTCTGACACCTGTCCTCCGCTAGTTCCACCAGTGGCCCACACAACTCTCCTGTCGGGATTTTGCGTATCACGATTCCAGACTACGACGGTTTCTTCCCTTCGAAATCCCCGATGCTCTGAACTCCGACCCTTCGGGATCTACTGACATGCGTCCTCCAAAATGAATGGTTCAGATCATGTCGGGAAATCACGGATCGCGATTTCGTATGACAAGGTTTCTTTGTGCTCGAAAACTCCGATTCTCCGATTCCCGACTTCCGGGATCTCCTGACACGCGTCCCAAATAATGGGCGGTTCTGATCCTCTCGTGGCTTCGCCATTCGTGACTTGGAGCATCCAACTTTTGGACTCCTACCTCGCGAACCTCCAAGTTCACGAGTTCCCTGGATCTCTGCCACCTGTCCTCCTCGGATGGACGGCTCGGATCCTTTCGCCCCTATTCACGAGGCTTAACCCTCGTCTATCTCCCTATGGATCTAACGACTGTCGGGTTTCCTAGCTAGGATTTGTCAGTTCAGATCGGTCCCGATGCCACGCCCTTTTCTACTGCTCTTTGGACATGGAAAAACCAACGGTCCAGATGTTCTCATGGAGCCTGGGGATCTACGGCCCTAGACTCTTCACTATCCATGAAGACGCAGGAAAAATCAGGTGGTAAGGCCTTTAACGCCCTACCTTCTCCTGCTAATCTAACGATCGTGGGGAAACTGTGGATTTCCCGACAAACTCTCATCCATAGATTCGATATTCCTTCCTAAGCTGCCATCTCGGGTTTTTAAGAGGATCGCTCCCCCGCGTACAAGATTATTAAAACTTGCACCTTCAAGTTCATATTCTAGGTTCTGGGTAATCCTTTCCAAGGAGGGAGTCTCTTCAAGAGATCTATTCCGAGCTTTCCTGGAAGTGGGTGAAGGAAACCATTTCCCGAGAACGGGCTGGAAGCCTAACATTGTTCAGCCTAGGCATAATTAGATTCAGTATATCAACGTAAGTCATGCATGGTTTCCTCTATTACAAGCATGCGCCTATTAATTATTATCAAAAAACTGCGCAGACATTCTTACACAGAAATCATTTACAATTTCACAGGTCTATGAGCATATACATATATATACCATTCTATGAATTTCAAGAGGCAATATGTAAACAAAACACTTATCAGAAGTGACTTCAGAAATGGGTGCAACTGCTGAGAGGGGTGCTCGTTTCCACCCAACCGTAGGCGTAGCGAATCCCAACGGATTTACCACTAGCCACCCCCGAGCTGAGACCACGATGCCTTGAGACTGCGTCTCTCTGTCTGCTAGTGACCAGGAGCGAAGGTTGCAATACTTCCTCTCTGCTATCACTCTCCCTACGTAATGCCAGAGTTCCCCTCGTGTCTGCCCCCTTCCATCACTTCTGCCATACGCCTTATCCTCTCAGGAGGTTGCATGTGGCACAATTACCCTCACGTCGATCATGCCTGACGGCTCTATGGATGAGCGGTTCACCATCCCATACCTCATCAAGTCGCCCGCCTACCAGCCTGCGAGACATTAATTTGGGGGCCAGCACGCTGCTTTTGGTTCTTCGGGCTAGTGGAGTCCAAATACGGTATTTATTCAGGGTGGAAGTTAACGCCACCTTTTCGGGTGCCTTCCACCGCCATCGTGGTCTCTTTTCTGCACATCCCCTCTCAGCAGTCCTGCAATAAATTCAAAATATTATTTACATTCATTGACCTCTTCCTGCAGGTCCATTTACATCACATATTCATACTTATGAGTTTGCCATAGTTCTTGGCCAGTCCAGTTATATTTACAATCTGGGGGAAACAGGGTTTTACACTATGATAGCCACAAACAACAGGGATCTGGGAAGTACTCCCAGGTTCACCATTTCGGAGCAGACCAGAGGAAACATTCTATTGAAAGAATGGGAGCACAGCATCTCGGAAGGCAAGCTGCAAGCCAAGAGAGTAACGAAATCCTTAGAGGAGGCTTTTAGCTCTTTAGATGGTAGTCTTCTAGGCATTGATAGCAGAGGTAATGTCGAGGCATTGATTCAAATGAATATGCCAAAAATCTCACTTGGTCTAAGTGAAAGAGAGGAAAGAGATTCAATCGAGATCTCACAAGTGACTATGGCGGACATAGTCCAAATAGACAAATGTATGATTAAACCAAGCATGCAATTATGCGCTATTGACATCATAGACAGACAGATGAAAGACAGGCTGCCACAATTAACCCGAGATTGTTACTCTTTTGAAGCCAATTGTCAAGCAGAACCGTCAAGGTTGATATCTCGGCTAGTTGAAAGATGTGTCACTTGTACCGAGCACGCATGAGGACAAGCTTCTGGCACCAAGTAAAGACAGGGAAGAAGAAATGGAGTGATTTCTCTCTTCACTATCATAACTAAAATTTTTTGCAACGATTGAGATTCCATCTTATTGTAAAACTGTATAAATATACCATAGAAAGAAAAAAAAAGGGGGGGTTGGACCTTTTTGTGTCGATTGTAACAGAGTTTTTACATTTTGAGAGTTAATACAAAGCAAATCTGAAGATTCTCAATTCCGTCACGACTGTGTTATGAGTTTGTTTTCTTGTATCTCATATTTCGTTTTATTTCATATTCGTATCTGATGAATGCTTCGCTGTAATTTAGTACAACCTCTACTACAACGAATGAATTTTGGTTTTCTATAATTGTTTACTGTTTTTCCTCTGTACCGGCTATTAGCAGGTGTAAGACCAGTCAACACTTTCATAATTCTATATATATTTTATGCTTCATCGGGTTATTTCCTTACATTTTTTTTCTTCTGTTTATACGTGAGATTCTCCCTTGATAGGAGCCTTACTCGATAGACAACCAAATGTTTTCTCCCACCTCATACAATTTTATTAAAATATAACCCAGTTATGGGAAAGAGCCTTTGATTTGCACCCCGCTTTTATTCCTGAAACTGTAAAACCTCTTTTATACGATCGAATTGAGACAACACTTAAATTCTCCCTTTAAAGTTTTCATATTTTTACTGTTCCTCCATGACTGCCCTGTACCAACTCAGCCCAATATTGAACCTGGATTATCAAATCAAACACACATTTCCTTAAATCTCTTCGATACTATTCTTAAAACAACAACTAACTGGGTTGAACTCGAGCGTTCATGGGTAGATATTGAACAGGATATAACCATCTAGGAACAGTTGCAAGCTAGACAACGCCAACGTAGAAATCTTCCCTAGTTTTCCTTGCCAAAGGTTGATGTTTCTCTCTTCTCTATCCTTTACCCACTTTCGGATGCCTAGACACTGTACTTCTAAGCCTTAGGTACAGACTCTGGAACAACATCTTTTTTGGCGTGGTTTTTTATGTAATTTTTGAGAAGGTCGTGTAGAGGAACGAGCAATACCAAGGGAGCCTATATGGCTGCAACTTTCGCAAACACTCTGGGAGGGGGGGGCAGGCGCTTGGCCTCCAGATCCTCCAAGAGGAACTCCTCCCCCTCCTCCTCCGATAAACCCTCCACCTCCTCCTATAAACCCTCCACCTCCTCCTCCAGCGGCTGCCATCGTTATTTGTGGAAAGTCATAAAGGGGGTTTTGGAAAATTAAAAGTGAATCTTTATTTTCTTCGTGAGGAGAAAAAACCGACGATGAAAGATAAGGAACGCGATGACTTAGTTCCTCAGATTTGCAAGAGATGAAATCGGGAGAACCGACGGGCATGGAAACTGAATGTGTAACACACTCTTCAGAATTAGGTGAGGTCTAGAAATTTAACTGAAGGAAAGATGGTATGTCAACTGCCAATGAACTTTCAAGAGGGCCCTTTCCTTTGTGTACTAAGGGCACTGTCGGATGAATCTCACTTGTAACTTCGGAGCAGTTTGATGTTAAATCTTTAGTATCAAAGAGAGGACTGCATGAAGTTGATGGTTCAGAAGAACTCTTAGTCTTCGATTGTGGGGGTTTAAGTTTGTAGACTACAACGGTTGGCTTAAGAGAGCCTCTCGCCTTTAGAATCTTCTCGAGATCGGTAACGGGCGTAATCTGCTTACCATCCGGGTTTTGTCTGGTATTCCTTCGACCGGATGCCAGTTTATTATTTGTGGAGTCGCCAAGTGAAAGATTGAAAAGCCTTAAAAGGTGTGTACTCTTTGTTCACTATCAAAGGGTAACACTTTCAACAAAAAACAAATGTCGTTTTCCCAGGGAAAAAGATTTCGTAACTTCGGTCCCCGGCAACGGAGCCAAAAAGATGTTGTTCCAGAGTCTGTACCTAAGGCTTAGAAGTACAGTGTCTAGGCATCCAAAAGTGGGTAAAGGATAGAGAAGAGAGAAACGTCAACCTTCGGCAAGGGAAACTAGGGAATATTTCTACGTTGGCATTGTCTAGCTTCCAACTATTCCTGGATGGTTATATCATGTTCAATCGCTGCCCATGAACGCTTGAGTTCAACCCAATTAGTCGTTGTTTTAAGAATAGTATCGAAGAGATTTAAGGCAATGTGTGTTTGATTTGATAATCCAGGTTCGATATTAGGTTGAGTTGGTACAGGGAAATCATGGAGGAACAGTAAAAATATGAAAACTTCAAAGGGAGAATTTAAGTGTTGTCTCAATTCGGTCATATAAAAGAGGTTTTACGGTTTTAGGAATAAAAGCAAGGTGCAAATCAAAGACTCTTTCCCATAACTGGGTTATATTTTAATAAAATTGTATGAGGCCTGGCAAAACTCTTAGCTGAGTCAAATTTCATAGCCCTAGGTATCAATTGCATATAGGAAGGCAATGAAGACATAAACCTAAATGAGTTGGATGAGCAAACAGGCCCAAACAAGATCAAAGAGAAGTTCATATCATCAGGCTGGTACAAAGACATAGTATCATACCTGCTAACTCTAAAATGCCCAAATGAGCTATCACCATCAAAAGCCATGACTTTAAAACTTCATGCTGTTAAATATTGTATCGCCGAAAGTCAGCTATATTGGAAAGATCCACTCGGTTTCCTGTTAGTCTGTTTAGTTGAATCGAAAACTCAGCGGGTTATAGACGAATTTCATGAGGGAATCTGTGGGGGGCATCATGCTTGGAGAGCTACAGCTTACAAGATTCTAAGGGTTGGGTACTACTGGACAAAAATTTTCTTGGACGTTAATGCCAAAGTCCGAGCCTGCTACCCTTGCCAACTATTTGCAGGTAAACAGAAGCTCCCGACAATGCCTTTAGTTTCAGTCAAAGCTGAAGCCCCATTTCAGCAATGGGGTCTAGACTTCATAGGCGAGATTAATCCCCATTCCAGTGCTCAAACAAGTGGATCTTAACTGCAACAGATTACTTTACTAAGTGGGTGGAAGCCATTCCAACCAAAAGGGTGATAGACTCGGTGGTAATCGATTTCTTAGAAGACAACATTTTGTCAAGATTTGGTTGCCCCCGAAAGATAGTTACAGACAATGCCCAAGCCTTTAAATCTATGGCTATGATTAGCTTCTGTCAAAAGTATAACATCGTTCTCGACCATTCCACAACGTATTACCCCCAGGGAAATGGATTGGCCGAGTCATCTAACAAGAGCCTGGTAAATATAATCAAGAAGGTATTGAATGAAAACAAAAGGTCTTGGCATGTGCACTTAAAATACGCATTATGGACGAATCACATAAGTACAAAAAGGTCTATCGGCATTTCGCCTTTTCAGATGGTATATGGGACAAATGTTGTGCTACCTATAAACCTAGCGCTACCAGTGATGAAGTTATGGTAAGATCAAAATGAAGAACCCAATCATGTCACGAGGAGAATAAATCAACTGATTGAGGTTCAACAACATAGAGTCGAAGTAGACGAAAAGCTGCAGAAATACCAAGATGATATGAAGGCATTATTCGACCGCAAAGCAAAGAACAAAGATTTCCTCCTAGGTGATTTAGTATTAAGGTGGGATGCAAGAAAGGAGGAAGCAGCAAAACATGGTAAATTTGACCACCTCTGGTATGGGTCATTCAGAGTCTCGGCTCTGGAGGGAAAAAATTCTTTTCTACTAGAAAATATAGATGGTGAAATCCTCAATGCCCCTGTCAACGGGCGTTATCTGAAACATTATATGACGTAACAGTCGCCTAAAAATAAATAAAAAAAATTCTATACTTATATATATACTTTGTATACATATATATATTTTTCATTTAAGCATTGCTTTTTTATTTTCTTTTTCTTTCATGAACTTTCGACACTTTTCGGATAGCCCCGATAATCTTTGTATCTGTCTCTTACAGGATTCTAGCTGCACACCAAACAAGCAGGAGAAGTAAACTGAAAGTTGGTGTCAGAAATAAATCGGCTTAAATAGGTGATACCCAAGAAATTTGATAATTGTGCAAAGAAATTGAAACGAAAAGGTATAGATGAGATTTCCTAAAGGACATGTTCTAAAGGACTATTAAAAAAGACCGAGGTAACCTCATTCAAATGACAATATCGGCTAAACTGATAAATAATAGAGTTGTTTCTTTATTTACTCATCTATGAAAAATTTAAACAAATTAAATGATTCACCCAAATTAAAAGCGGTCAGTCAAAGTAAAGTATCCCCGAAAAAGATCTACAAGAGTCAATTTTGGATTTTTTGACCTCTGTATTTTAAGTCTGTAAGTCACTGCCTGTCACCCTTTTCTATCTACGGCTTTACCTTTTAAAAAGTCAGTATATTTCCGTTTCGCTTAAGAAGGGATAAGGGTTTTCGTTTCAACCTCATGAGCTTCAAAGCAGATTGTGGAAAGAAAGTGGGTCTTCACAACTCCTCAATCCCCTGATAAACGAAGGGATGCTTAAAGGAATCCTAACTTTCCTAGGTTTTTCAACAATATCGGAGGATTGAGGCTTGCTCAAATAGAATGCCCTAAGAAATTTATTTTCCCTTTTTTCCCTGAGAATGAAGGTGTTGTGAAGGTCAAGGGAAGGTTGGTACCGAGTAATCAAAGTAAGTTGACAGACCTATAATGAAAAATATTACACAGATATCAGCCCTGATACAAACTGATTGCCCCCATCTTCGCGCTCTAAAAAGCAAATTATAAGATAGGTGGTGAAAGGAAATTCAGAAATGATTGCCCCCACCTAGTCCAAGAGACGATGAAAGGAAATTCAGAAATGATTGCCCTCGTCTCGGCATTTAAATGCATAAATACATTTCGAAATGCTGAAAGGAAATTCAGTAAAAGGGGTCAGATAACTTCACCGGGGTACTGAACAGGCTCGCTGGCAGTGAAGCAATATCTGAGATATGTGTAAGGCTGTTATACATGAATATCACTCTACTCTGGTAACCAATTCTTTTTAAAAACCTGATCTACATCCCAAGTTCAGATGGGACTCCCTAATTAAAAACATATAATCTTCTTCTTTTGATGCAAGTTGATAGCCACAAGATCTGTTGGGTCTCCTAGAATTGTTTTGATTGTCTTAAGGCAGACCTGAATTTGGTAACGGGAAAGGGGAAGTCGTGAAAGGGACTACAACTAAATTTAAAAAGAGAATCTGAGTTTGAAAGGCTTTTCAAGGTAAAAAACGAAGTCTCTTTCCCCCTTCGATACCCTGTCCTCAGGAACCTTTTTCACCTGATTGAAGCTATTGACTCCATTTACCCAATATTGGCACATGGTCTACTATTCTTTCCATCTTACAAGAAAATGGGATCCCTAGTTGGAGCCTATGTTGGAGCCGCCTTTGTTTTTTCTAGCCCGTCTCAAATTTCATGTCTCAATGCTCGAAATCGAAAGGTGGTTTTCGTATTTTCCATCTGTGGTTTCAAAATCTCGGAAATCCTATCACACAAGCAACGATAATTATTGTACTCGCGAGGCGAGTTCCACTTTTTGTCAAATTTTTCTCTCTTTTGTTCTACCTCGGGATTTCGCATTTTGGACGCTATAGATCACGTAGTTCACAAGTCCCGAGCAACGAAACAACGAAATCGCTTTAAATTTTTACCCCAGGTCAGTAACGGGAGTAAAGTTTTCCTAAATCACGATTGAACATTATCAGGTTTTCGGGTCTCAGCGTTCACTAAATACAAAACTCGCACTATCATACCCCCAATAGCCGAAACCACGACGTCCTCATGTTAGTAACCCGTGTCAAGGTTAAGGGTAAAAGCTAAGCCATGGTTAAGTTCTGTCGGCAACTCGCCACTCGACGTTTTCTCTTTAAAAGGTTACACTGTCTAAGCCCCGACTCACGAAGTCACGATAAGGTTATGAACACAATTAATTAAAGACTTAATCTGAGTTTATCTTCCCTTTTAATTAAAACGTATTATCGCGATCTCGCGATTTCGCAGCTCGGCATGCAAACTTCCCGGAAACTTACCTTCCGAGCTCCGAGTTGCGATATGGCGAATATAAAAAATTACGTAATTAATTAAGCGCCTAATCACAATTGCGTTTTTATTAACCAATTCAATCATCATGATCTCGGGTGTTAGAGGTTCAAAGTGTTAAAGCAAAATCCGCGATACAACGAGTACCGAAAGATTAATTAACTTCAGTAAAACTGGATTAATTAAGCTAAATCAATGTATCCCGTGTTTTGATGCTTGCACGATTTACGAGGTAGCCTTTTTCTTCCATACGCCAACTGACATTTCAAACCGCCAAAATTTATGGCATTAATTATGAAATAAGGCGAATCGACGAATAAAGATTGGGTTTTTATGGCTAAATTTATTTCTAAACATGATTTGACAGATCTCTTCTAAAAGTACCGAGTTTTCGAATATATATAGAGCTGTTGTTCATTATAACAAATGCATTTTTATATTACGCAGAGCACACTTTCTCAGCGAGCTAACTTCTGTATGTATACATATTTTTATCGCAGAAGAGCTAAAGCAGGATCTCCAGTCATGGCCCCGCGAAAAGCATCCAAAGCCAGTGTTGAGGTTTCGGGACAAGGTTCAAAAAATGTCGCTGATACTTCACCTTGAAGTGTGGACTCGGTCCCGAACTGGTCTTTCATTTCTGATGTTCTGCAGGCAGAATTAGTGGATTATTCCGATGATTCCAGCGACAATGAGAAAGACGACATAACCACCAAGTATAAGATCGTCATTCAATCAGGAATGCATAAAGTAGCAGCCAGGCCATGACTACTGCCATATTATGATATGGTCCGATGAGCATTAGACCATGTGGACATACCAACCAGAACCATCAAGAATGAGCAGAAGGTCACCATCGGGACTTTCAAGCCTGAACATCTGCAAGCCATGTATAAGTTGCCCACAGTGTCCGAATTTACATATGGTACCAAATTCTTGGATGAGTTCAAACAGAAGGAATGTGTGCAGTATGATAAAACCATGTCTAGCTTAATAAAAGATTGGATTTCTCACTCTGCGAAGTTTAGGGCAGACAGTCATGGTATATATTCAATAACTTCCTTAGAACCGCAGTACAAGTATGTAGCTATGATGACATGTAGATTATACGGGAGAGAGGACACCTCACATTTATTTCTTCCATGGGTGCCTCTAATATTTCGAGTTGCCGAAGGTTGTTCCTTCGACTGGGTGAAAATGTTGTCTAATAGCTTGACCAGTCGGGTCACAGAGTATCGGGCGCAGAAAGAAAGTGGAAAAATTATTTCATTTTTTATGTCTGCATACATTATGGATGTCGTTTTCTTTTTAACAACTTTTCCATTAATGAGTTGGAGTTGGACTCCAGCAAAAGACGAGCCTATCCATGTCTATCATGAAAAATTATGGGAAAACAAAGCAACAGATTTCGTGTATGAAATCTTCAACTGGGTGGTGGTGCCTCTGCATGTCACTATTTTCAGTCACCCACCACCTAGGATCTCGGACAGTATAGTGACGAATTTGAGCAGCATAGCTGACTGGTATGTAGAATTCGAATTCTCATATCTCAGAGTTTTCGGGCCTTATGTTCCCCCGCATGCATTGCCATTATTCATTCCCGACAAGCTGGCTTGTCGTGAGGCTGCTAGGCAAACAGTAATCAGTGGCATCAACAAGGAGCTTAAGGGATACTCAAAGAAGGTATGGCCACCTTTTCCTGTTCATTTAAATTCATTTTCTTTATTAGATTTCGGGCATGCTAAAGCTGAAGCAGCACCTCTAGAAGACCTAAAGTTGGTCCTCATTGAATATAAGAAGAACGATCCGCAAAGGGTCGTGAGTAATCATTTGGCCAGTTGCGGGCTCAAGAGATTTGAGCACGAAAATTCACCCTTGGATGACATTTTCCGAGGCGCAAGATCTTATGCCAAGATTTTATCTCGGATCCAAACATTGGCACCTGAAGAGAGGTCCGGGGTTCTGAAATTCCAAGAACATAGACGCAGTTATCTTCCCGCAGTATTGCAGGGTGAGAGTCCAAGTACAATGGAGGTGAAACAAAAAGATGCCGAAGGCTCCAAGGATGCGACTCCCGGTCAAGAAAAACACCAGGACAAAGGAGAGGAAGCTAAGAGTCTGAAAGCAGAGACAAAGACTCCCGACCCACCAAAGAAGCAGAGTTCGGTTACTACTCCGGGACCATCAACGAAACAAGTCGGAGACCCTATCACATCGGTTACTCCCTTGCAGTCGACTTAGGGAAATATTGACGCAGGGTGGATTTTCAATGAAGAGTTGAGGCCTATAAGGGTGGAAGAGATTCCTCCAAATGAGTTCTTCTTCGATAAGAAGAGAAAGGCAGTGGCAGGAAGGGGAATCAACATTCAAGAAATACAAAGTTATGACTGATGGGAAGGACAAGAAAAATGAACAGTTCGCAACAGAAATAGCTGGGACATTAGGTGCATATGCCACAACGAACCAATTTTCAATCGGGGTTTTGAAAAACCATCTTAAACAAAAAAATCGCCTCATCAAGACCCTAGAAGCCAGACTAGTTACAACAACGGAGACTGCCAAGGACCAGGCGAGTGTAGGTATAGAGCAAGCCAGGTTGGATGATAAAAATGAGATAGAGCTGCTCAAGACTAAGCTCGAACAAGCACAGCTGGTGGCTCGGGATGGTCAGATGCAAGCGAGCCAGCAAAAAGATTTGATCGAACAACTGCGGGCTAGGGTGGAAATCCCCGAAAGCAAAGTGATAAATATCGGGATGTTCCAATCCTAGGCGATGGAGATTCGGAGCAGAGTCTCTGCAGCCCAACGAAATTTTCTCGCCAAGGTGGAGGTGATTTGGGACAACTGTTTGTTGGTTAATCAAGTGTTGGAGGATTTAACTGCTAGAGAAAGGGAAGCTGGAGCAGCATGGGTCGCCTTCCAAGAGGCTGTGATAGCCACAAACAACAGGGATCTGGGAAGTACTCCCAGGTTCACCATTTCGGAGAAGACTAGAGGAAACATTCTTTTGAAAGAATGGGAGCACAGCATCTCGGAAGGCAAGCTGCAAGCCAAGAGAGTAACAAAATCCTTAGAGGAGGCTTTTAGCTCTATAGATGGTAGTCTTCTAGGCATTGATAGCGGATGTAATGCCGAGGCATTGATTCAAATGAATATGCCAAAAATCTCACTTGATCTAAGTGAAAGAGAGGAAAGAGATTCAGCTGAGATCTCACAAGTGACTATGGAGGACATAGTCCAAATAGACAAATGTATGATTAAACCTAGCGCGCAATTATGCACTATTGACATCATAGACAGACAGATGGAAGACAGGCTACCACAATTAACCCGAGATTGTTACTCTTTTGAAGCCAACTGTCAAGCAGAACCGTCAAGGCTGATATCTCGGCTGGTTGAAAGATGTGTCACTTGTACCGAGCACTCACGAGGACAAGCTTCTGGCACCAAGTAAAGACAGGGAAGAAGAAATGGAGCGATTTCTCTCCTCCCTATCATAACTAAAAAAATTTGCAACGATTAAGATTCCATCTTATTGTAAAACTGTATAAATATACCATAGAAAGAAAGAAAAAAAGGGGGTTGGACCTTTTTGTGTCGATTGTAATAGAGTTTTTACATTTTGAGAGTTAATACAAAGCAAATTTGAAGATTCTCAATTCCGTCACGACTATGTTATGAGTTTGTTTTCTTATATCTCATATTTCGTTTTATTTCATATTCGTATCTGATGAATGCTTCGCTGTAATTTAGTACAACCTCTATTATAGCGAATGAATTTTGGTTTTCTATAATTGTTTACTGTTTTTCCTCTGTACCGGCTATCAACAGGTGTAAGACCAGTCAACACTTTCATAATTCTATATATATTTTATGCTTCATCGGGTTATTTCCTTACATTTTTCTTCTTCTGTTTATACGTGAGATTCTCCCTTGATAGGAGTCTTACTCGATAGACAACTAAATGTTTTCTCCCACCTCATACAATTTTATTAAAATATAACCCAGTTATGGGAAAGAGCCTTTGATTTTCACCCCGCTTTTATTCCTGAAATCGTAAAACCTCCTTTATACGACCGAATTGAGACAACACTTAAATTCTCCCTTTGAAGTTTTCATATTTTTATTGTTCCTCCATGACTGCCCTGTACCAATTCAGCCCAATATCGAACCTGGATTATCAAATCAAACACACATTACCTTAAATCTCTTCGATACTATTCTTAAAACAACAACTAACCAGGTTGAACTCGAGCATTCATGGGCAACGATTGAACAGGATATAACCATCTAGGAACAGTTGGAAGCTAGACAACGCCAACGTAGAAATCTTCCCTAGTTTCCCTTGTCGAAGGTTGACGTTTCTCTCTTCTCTATCCTTTACCCACTTTCGAATGCCTAGACACTGTACTTCTAAGCCTTAGGTACAGACTCTGGAACAACACTTCCTTTGATCGTCTGTCAACTGATTTAAAGCCCGAAGTATCCCCTCTCTTTCTCCCTGTCTTTTGGCTTCATCAATCTGCGCATGTGTGACCTCTTTCTCTTGGAAGTTACAGATCATGTCCATGAAATTCATACTATCGAAAGAATCTTTGTCTCGTCGGAGACACTCATCCTCTTGGTGAGGTTCTTGGCATAGATAACACCACAGTGTGTGTTATGTGTCCACCATTCCAATTGGTTTTAAAGTATCAGGGGCCTTTGCCTCTTGTTGAGGCCTTGGTTTCTAACCTGTGGCATCTCTTTGGTGTCTAGCAAACTAAGGTCCTAGATCATATTGGTTTCTTTCTATAGTGGTTAGTCAGCCCATGATTTGATTATGTGCCCGGAAAAATTGAGTACTCATCTGATCTATATTCTAAGTTAATATGGAAATTGGATCAGGAGCATTGCTACTAGAAGCCTTAGTCTTTGCTTCTGCCTTGACATGAGGGTATTGGAAAGGGTAAACCTTTGAGTCAAGGATATTTTCTTCAATCTCATCATTGTACTCTTTGGCTTGAGCCAAAGTGGTGGGCTTCTTGTCCTTCAAAATAAAGAAAAATTTCCCATCAAATGCATTCATATAGAGGAGACGGACAATTGCAGTTGTAGGACGCAAATCTGTCATGATTTGACTATACAATTTGTCGAACCTAGTGTCAAATTCACTCACTCTCTCATTCTCCTTTCTTTTTATCTGATTGAATTGATCTACAACATCCAATTTTCTTTCTTCGTTGTCCATTTGTTCTTGAATAACTTGGAAAAATCCTCATAATATGTTATATGATTGTCACACAGTCTTTTGAACCATCTCTTAGCATCTTCCATTAAATGTGAGGCTAGTATACTCATTGATACATCCTCATGTTCCACGTCCGCATTTTCCATGTCTCAGCCTACGATGTAGAGATGATCGTCTACAACGGTGACATTATTTCCTGGAAACTTTGGCAACCATTTGTGAGACTCTTTCGACATTGAGTTAGGGTATCTAGGGATGGTGGCCATGTTAAGGGGTTTATAAAGGTCCTTTTCCCAAGGGTGATCCATCAGAGTAAGGGGAAGGGTACTGTGGAAAATGGTTTTGACAACGGGAGACTTGAGGGGAGGCCTTCTTCGGTAAACGTTAGAAGGTTTGAACCTACCCGGGGGAAAATTATTAAGGGAAGAAGGGTTATGGGAAGGTGGAGTTTCCAGATGAGCTTCAAGAAGAGCTCATCAAAGGTGGAAAGGGAACATCCTTTAGGTGGAGTCACTAGGAAAACTAGAGAATGGATTTGGGATAGATTTCCAAAGTGTCATTAGGTTTCATAAGAGGATTCAAAATCCTCCCTGGCAATGATGCCAAAATGTTATCACACAAGTTGTCAAACCAGAATATGGCAACAACTAAGAGAACACCTACTCACTGTCACCTTAGATAGGTATTCACGTCACTTTAGAGGTGAAGTGATCACTTCAAGGGGGGAATCCGGGGTGACCCTAGGGGGAATGAGACAAAAAATGATATGATGAGATGAATGCCCCTATAATTCAAGTTTCTAAGTGGAATATGGCTTTACTGACATGTCTCAGAAGTGGTTTAAGGTTTCCAAGTCTTTGGGTACCCGCGGAAAGTGTTTGTACCTGCCCAAGACATAAGAAAAGCCAAGTATACAAGCTATATGTTAGGTGGAAAAGCAATTTAATATTTCTGTCCCTATTTTTAGTAGTCAAAAAACAAATATATTCGCGAAAAAATGATAATTATTGTTGCTAAAAAGATGCTAAAAGTAACGTAAATGATACAAGAGCTTAAGCAAGGTATAACTAGTACACCTCAAGATTGAAATAGCAAGACTTCAACATAAATGTAAGGCTTCCATAAAAAGGTGTTGCAGAGATATAATTTCATCCTTCTGGCTATAGTAAACAAGTTGTTACAACAGAAACATCACCCACCAAAACTAGCACATAATCCACCCAAAAAGTACGTTGGAACTAGTAGATTATAGAGGGGAATTACTAGCAACTTTTGACAGTTGAAATGAGAGTTATTTAGAAAGTTGTTTAGGGTTTTTTGTAGCCTTGATGGCTGTATATTAAATTTGTAACAACAACAAGGATTACTTGGAGAAACAAAACGCCCTCGTGGCCTTAGCAATCTTATAACACAGAGAAAATATTCCCACTTAGACGATCTCAATATCTCATTTTTTTACGATTACCAGTGCAATGATTTATTTCTCCAAATGCATGAAGATTAGTGTCTTTCTATTGGTTAAATGGAGTCTATTTGTTAAAAAACTTGCATGAGTTAGTTCCTTGGGGTTGGAAGCCCTTTTACTCCCCAAGGAAAACCCTAACCAACAAGGAAAACCTAGGAGGGTGTAAGCCCTTTTACTCCTCCTAGTATCCTTTGCACCACAACTATTTCAAATAATTATAATGGACTTGGAGGGGGTTGTATGCCCTTATAATCCCCAATAATTCTGTTGATACTGAGAGGGGGTGAATCAGTATCAAGTACAATTTCAAAACTTTTTCAACTTATACTTCAACCAGATTATATATTCAATTATATCCAATGAGCAATGAACAATAGTAGAAGAGTTACACCAATACACCACAATACACCAAGCACAATATATGAGAAATAATCAATATTTATTGTTCATGGGAAGTAATGATTTCCAAGGTGTTAGCGATATTTCTTGCCAAGGGGGTAGGAAATCAAATGAATGGATTAAAACCCATTTGTCCAAGGTTTCGGGCAATGATGCGCCCAAGGTAAGCAGTAAGCAAGACCGTGCGGTCCGGATTTGCGCGCCCAGATCAACGG
>ML785630.1:1470268-1485301 GCA_009831015.1 Picea engelmannii | reverse complement strand
TGTGGAGTTGTCGTGCCCTCTGGTTTTTTACGTGTTTGAATGTAAAAGGTTTTTTGCGTTTGAACTCATTTCTTCTTTAATCTGTTGCATACCGGATGTCTGTAATAGATCATAGCGCTCTTCTCGCGTGACTCTTCCACCTAATCGCCCTTTATTGCAACTCACTGTTTGGAGTTTACACAAGACCTCACTCGTTCATGCATGCTCGGTCTGGTTGTTGAGTTGATGCGATATAGTTCTGAGTTTCCTTCCGTTTGATCACCCTTTAAATCAAACCGTGACATTAAATCTGATGGGCTTCGAGCTCTGCTCCTGCTAGCAATCCAGGAGTGACTTCCGAATGCCAACACAAGGGAAGCTACAACTTCCAAATATAAAGGGAGGGATAAACCTCCAAAAGGAAGATACAATCCTCCAATATCAAGAGAGGGTTGACCTCTCCATCCTTGCCCCTTCCTTCCACCCAAGAATATATGAGAGATAATAAAATGTTACATTAAATTATCACCATCAACCAACCATCACATAGAACCTGATAATGCTTCCTGAGACTTCTTAAAATTCTGCAATTCTTCACTTATTGGAATACTTTGATCCTGTAGATAATATTACTCAATGTATTCTCTGAAAATCCTCCAAGTTTCACTCATTGAATCCTCCCAAAAAGGAGTTATAAAGAAAATGGTAGACCTTATTCAATTCTGGTTTATTCAGGAGAGCTAAATTGTACAGAATGCCCCGCACTCAATATTTAACATCAGATTATGGAATTCGTACACAACAAACTAAAACCCGTACTATTTCCAATGCAATTGGTCTCACTTCATTTGGCTTCTCTATGAATAATTTATGACTTTTTTACTCGGAACACCTGTTTATGACTAGCTTCAGGACTAGTAAAAAACCCTATCTTCCATAGAGTGTATCTCCAAAATTATAGAGAATAAAAAGCTGAAATTTTTATCACAACTACCTATATATGTCTTCTCAATATCCTCCAAAATTCACCATTTGAATCGTTCTAGAAACAAAGTTATAGCGAAAATGGTAAGATGACCTGTAAATAACATACCTTAGAACACATCACCAAGAGACTTCATCCTCCCTTGAAATTCGGCTTTCTTTACTTCAGATTTCCTCTGAAATTTGACTTATATCTCCTTGTTCATTAACAAAATTGTGTGTGTAAAATGAATGTATAATGATATGTATTTATACCCTTTATGTTACCTCCTTTTAACATTAGGGACGACATGTAGTTTTTGCTTCAATTCACATTGTCATCTTCAAAAATTCATTTCTCCTCAATCGTGAGGATCCACGTGACATGCCACATACCACCGGAAGAGACATGACTTATACTATCTATCAATGGGTGTTGTATCTGCATGTGTAATTTCTTTCATGTCTATATACTTCGATCAACTGTGGGGTCCAAAAGCCAATGGCTAGGGTTGACATCAATGACAACAACCAATATTCCAACAATCTCCCCCTTTTTCATTGATGTCAACACTCATGCTCCCCCTGTCATCATGATCCCAATTTCTCTCCCCCTTTGACATCAATGAAAAAGGGTGGGGTTTTTCCCCCTGAGTTCAATGGAAAAAGGTAACTCTCTTCTTTGGGGTTGCTCCCCCTAAACATATAGCACTTTATAACACTTCATTTTTATGGTCTCTTTCTTCCTTGGAGATTTTTCGTGGATCTAGGATGTATATGTTACTTGGTCTTCTTGTTACAATTGAAACCAATCTTCCTGAACCTTCTTCTTTGATTTTGCATCTTTGTGAGTCAAATGTGAGAGTATATCTTTGATCATACATTTTACTAACACCGAGTATATTATGCTTCAAGTCTTCAACCAATAGGACATTCTTTGCTTTTACATTTTTTCTTCCAAGCTCTACTACACGTTTTCCAAGTATTTTAGCAGATGAATCATCTCCAAATGCAACATTGACACCCTTTCTCTTCAAGCTAATGAATTTGTCTTGAACCTCGGTCATGTGTGAAGAACATCCATTGTCTATGTACCATTCATCTTCTTTACATTCTTCAACAATCAATGCTATTCAACAATTTTCATTGTTTGGAATCTCTTTCCTTCTCCATACTGTGGTTGGCATAAGGACATTTGGCATAGGAGCATATCCATTCATATATCTGCAATATCATGCTTTGTGACCAAGATAATTACATTGGTAGCATACAATATTTTTGTCCATCAATGGGGAAAATGAATTATAACTTCTGTTGACAAATCCATGATTGTTTCCATATCTTCTATTTACACCATTCATGTTTATTGCATAGTTGTTCCTTTCATTGATTCTGCAATTAATTGCCTTATGTCCAAAAATTTTGCAAGTATAAAAATGACCAAGAAAGAAATTTTGATACCTGGGAGTAAGTGACCTTCTTTGTGATGTAGTCCATATGGGTTCATGATATACTCTTCTATAGTTTCCTTCATACTGATTGAAACTTCTTTGATTCCTGAAGGTAGGAGGTCTTCTTGCAGGATATTCATCTCTTTTGTAATCATTCCTTCTTTCTGGTATCCTAGTCCACTTCTCATCAACTGTCTGTGTAGATCTTTCTTCAACCTTCTTGTTAGTATTTGCATCTTCTTTGTATGAAGTTTCACCCATGCATCCAAGATGTGTTAAGTATTTTGACACTTAAGAGTTTCTTAAGCTCTTCCTCAATGAGACAACTTCTTGTTCAAGTTTCTCACAATCTTCTTCTTTCTTCATCATTTGAACATTCCTTACTTCTCCTATTCTTCTTGCTTCTTCGAGTAGAGTTTTCAAGGAAATGGTTTCTTCTCTTAGTTTCTCAAAGTCTTCTAATTGCTTCTTCAATATTTCAATTGTCTTTTCATAACTACCCAATTCACTTCTTAGTTTTCTATGCATGTTTTTGAGCTTGCTATTTTCAATCTCAACATGCTTCAATTTTTTAAGATTCTCATCTTCTTGTTGAATCATTTTTGCTTCATGATTTTCTTCTTCTTCAGTATCATTTATTTCAATCCTTGGATAAGGACATTCAAGTTCAACATGTCCTACTCCTTCACAATTAAAGCAAAAAAAACTCACCTCTATTGGCTTCTTTGAAATATGAGATGTTGTAATTTGCTTCAACTTCTTCTTCTACTTCTTCCCTTGCATAAAGGTCTTGTAGCTTGTCCCAAAGATCTTTTGTTGATGCACATAATCCCACCTTGGATTTCACTGAATTTATCAATCCATCCAGGATGGTATCTATTGCCAATTTGTTGTTTCTTCTTGCTTCCTTCTGAGCTGCAGTCTTTGGTTTCTTCAAAGCCTTGTATCCTGAAGCAACTGAGAACCAAACATCTACCCCAAGAGCTTCAAGTAAGTGTCCATTCTATTACTCCAGTGTTCAAAAGCTCTTCCATCAAATGGTGGAATCCCATTTGGAATGTTGTCTTCCATTTCTATTTAGGATCTTCCTTCCAGTGGTTAAATTGTACTGAAGGTAACCCGCTCTGAAACCAATTGTTGATACTGAGAGGGGGATGAATCAGTATCAAGTACAAAAAAAATCAACTTATACTTCAACGAGATTATATATTCAATTATATCCAATAAGCAATGAACAATAGTAGAAGAGTTACACCAATATACCATGCACAATATATGAGAAATAATCAATAGTTATTGTTCAAGGGAAGTAATGACTTCCAAGGGAAGCTACAACTTCCAAATATAAAGGGAGGGATAACATTCCAAAAGGAAGATACAATCCTCCAATATAAATAGAGGGTTGACCTCTCCATCCTTGCCCCTTCCTTCCACCCAAGAATATATGAGAGATAATAAAACGTTACATTAAATTATCACCATCAACCAACCATCACATAGAACCTGATAATGCTTCATGAGATTTCTTCAACTTCTGCAATTCTTCACTTCTTGGAATACTATGATCCTATAGATTACTATTACTCAATGTATTCTCTGAAACTCCTCCAAGTTTCACTCCTTGAATCATCCCAAAAAGGAGTTATAGATAAAATGGTAGACCTTATTCAATTCTAGTTTATTCAGGAGAGCGAACTTGTACAGAATTCCCTGCGCTCAATATTTAACACCGGATTCTGAAATTTGTACAAAGGAAACTAGAACTCGTACTCTTTCCAATGCAATTGGTCACACTTCATTTGGATTCTCTATGAAGAAGTTATGACTGTTTTACCCGAAACACTTGTTTATGACCAGCTTCAGGACTAGTCAAAAACCCTATCTTCCACAGAGTGTATCTCCAAAATTATAGCGAATAAAGAGCTGAGATTTTTACCACATGTACCTATATATGTCTTCTCAATAAAAACTCACACATACTATCCTATCCCTAATATGATGTCAAGCCCTCAAGGGTGACGTTTTGGCCTTATTAGGAAAATTGTTTGAGTGATAGGGGATAGGTTAGGTCCTCCATGATGTATTATATACCTCCAAAGGCATGTATTCATCATCTGGCATGTGGTGTCTGGTATCCAACCCGTGGGATTCAAGCCCCATGGAAGCCCAAGCTAGGATTATTCCTCCAAAATTGTCCACTAGTTGGGTCCTGAAAAGACAAATGGATACACCCTCCAAGGATATCAAGTCAAATGCATCATGATGAGTAAATCAAATTAATAAAAGAGTCATCTAATAATGTACATCCAAACCACCTCATCAAAATAAACCAATTCTCAAAGACCCTGTGCAATTTTCCAAGTTTGAGTATGGGAGGGTTGACAAAACGACTTATTGGGTGAATTGTATCTGAAGTTTAGGGGTGTTTCCTGAGGGGACCTCCTTCTAAGTCATGTGGATGAGGTGTCATGGATGGGGAGAATACTTTTGGGAATGGGGTTCATGAAATACAAGGGGTTGTAGTGTCTCATTTTTGGGTGCCTTTGTAGAGGGTGTGTTGCACCTTCGTTTTCAATGCAACCTTTTTCCAAGCCCATTCATTTCCTTTTATACTTTTAGGATGTTTCCAGATTGAATCCAAGGTGGGGCTTCTACCTAAGCATGAAAAATTTTGCCCACCTTGACTCTACCCCAGTCACATCATCCTTCCCCAAGTTGAAAACATGTGTGGGGCTTCTACCTAAGCAATAAAAACAATACTCACACGTGCTCCACCTTGGTTGGAATTTTGTTATATTTATTTTCATGGGTCCCATTAGTTTCTTATGAGAGAGATTTCATTTTCCTCGAGATCCCTAGACAAGCATCTATAATTTTAATGATTTGATTTTATCTTTTTCTCTCTACAAGCCTCTGGTCCTTTAGCCCTTTCTTCCCATGAAATGAGGGTCAACCCCTTCTTGGGTTAGTACACTCAAAAATCCCAAAAGGTGAAGAGATGAAGGGATGAATTGTGGAAAGTGACAAGTATGTTCAGGAATGACATGATTACTCGTAAAAAGGACCTCCCAGTAGCATACCTATCCGTAAGGGTGACCCACTTACTAGGGCGCAATGTCAACCACCAAAGTGAAACATGGCAAAGAGCATAATGTCCAAGCAAACGCCACATAATAAAAAGAAATAATAGATGCAACAAACTCAAATGTCTCAAATATTGAAATGACACTTACTATAATACTTGACTTGTACCTCATGGAGAAAGACCCAATGTATTATGGAGGCCAACTGATGTTGTGGATACCGTCGTGATGAACTTGGAGTTGTGGTGGTGAGGTGGGTCTTTGTCTGTGCAAGTGGACATTGTTGGTCAAGTTGTCTCTCGTTACTCCATGTATGCAACTTGAGGGCCTCAAGACATCATATCCAAGTAGTTATCCCTAGGAATTGAGGATAACAAGTTCCTCTCTTAACATAAAGGGATGTTGGAGGCTACAAAAGTGAGCATATTTAGTGACTCTATAAAACACCAAAAAGATAATTGTTTAACTACTTATTCAAGGAATCCTTTGATGAATTCCATGGATATACGCTCCCATAAATGCTCTAGAAAAGGAAAGGGTAAAAATAGTCACATTGATAGGTGACATTTCATATTACAACAGAGGGACCCATGCTATGGTGAGAAGGACCATTCACGAGGGGGGGGAGGTAACCTCATGGTTGTGAATGGTATGATTCAGAATAGGGTGGAAGATAAGAGGAGGGAGTAAATTGTGTGTTCGACTTTATTTAATGCATGATTGTATGTGGTTATTGCATATTAGGCATTTAGGAAACCTGATCAAGACAATGTAGTTATATTATGGCACTATTTGTAAACAATGTAGCTGCGATATTTACCTATGATGGCCACACGAGTAACTCTCTTACCTGCACAATAATACTAGTTATCTAGGTGCACATTGTGTGATAGTTGCACATATCATATAGTACGTTCCATAAGAACAAGTAAAATACTATGTAACTTCGGGATGAAGTTTCCTGAAGGGGGGTGTATGTAATGCCCCATCTCTAGTAATACAATTATATATATATATGCACAGTAAAGTAAATAAATTATTATAAAGTAGGAAAAACCAATAAAAAGGTGCACTAACTAATTAAGGTTAATTAATAAAACAAAGGGGGGAATTAGTGCATGGATGACAAGTGGAGTCATCAATGCAATTGGAAGAACAATATTTTTCAAGGGAGGTTGTTTTTTTATCGGGGAATACCCAATTAGTTGTTGAGGAGTTCCTGACTTGGTCTTGGGTGATTAAGAGGGAGGTAGAGAAATTGGCATAGATTTATTGATCGAGGCATTGAGGATTCTTAGTTTCAGACTGAGGGGTAGGTTGGGAGGAGAGTTGTCCCCCAATTCTCGGTTGTTATTCCTAGTGTTGTTGTAGTTGGTTGCTAGAGCTTGATTGCATCAGATTCTTACAAAAAAAATTACTTCAACTCAGAGTTACAAGCATGACTTCAAACTTTTCTCTTTATTTTTTAATATTTTAAAAGGAGGGATTTTCAGAAAAATGTAATTCTTTGTTTTGTGATTAGTTAATTGTTTTATGAACAATGATTTTTGTACCAATTCTTTATTAGTTAAAAGAGCTAAAAAAACTCTCAGCGTTGGTTGTGTTATTTCTAAAAAGGCTTCCTTGCTAATTCTTACTTTATATTAGTGAATCAATTTTAAAAAATTGTTAGTTGGATTGTTGGTTCATACATTAAATCACACATTGTTAGTAGTTAGTATCCATTTTAATTTTATTCTTGTTGAGGTAATTAGATTCATCTTGTTAATTAAAATTTGTTTGATTAAATTCCTAGTTAATTACTAAGATCTTCATTAGGGGAATTTTGAGGTTAAAAAAGGGCCTCCTAAGAGATATATTAAAAAATTCTAAATCAGTCATTATATGGGGAAGGTATATTTGACAACTCAATTCTTACACGTCATTCTGCATACCATCTAAATAACCATGGTTGAGTTATCTTTAAAGGTTGACTAGAAATAAAATTAATAAAAAATGATTTATTGATGTGATTGATAACTTTCCAAAAAAACATTGTACTTGAACAAATAATGCATTTCTATATCTTGAACTTGGAGACTAATTTAAATAATAAAAAATATGCACAATGAAAAAACATTATCTTAGGAATATTTATGTTTCACAATTTTTAATCTTCATGATTTTAATTTATAAAAAAAAAACCACAAGACTCATAATTTTATATTTTTTTAAATGGACAAATCTAATCTATGCATAATTTTAATTTTTAAAAATTAATTTAAATAAAAACAGAGAAAAATGTAACTGCGGGTCAAATCACCACTGCAAATGTTGGGCAGGTTGAATCACCATTGCAAATGTTACCATTACTACGGAAAATAGTCTTGAGGAGTAAATTCGAGAGAGCTAACGTGAGCATACACAAGATGAGATATTTCCATCACCATGATACAACTAATATTAAATGTTTGGGATAAATGCCAAATTTTCATTTACTTTCCCACTCCTGCAATTGTTTTCTTCCATTTCTCCAGCCCGTGAATTCTTTCTGCCATTTCTCGAGCCTGCAAATTCTTTCTCCCATTTCTCCAACCCATGAAATATTACTTCATGTCCAATTGTTGAAATAATTCCACCTACCCAGATTGATTCATTTATGTCAAAAATGGGTTTTATGGATAGGATGACCTTAATTTCATTACAATTCTTCTAGATCATGAAATCCTGCAAATACTATACAAATAGAGTACGTTATAGGACCAATATAAAAGGATGAAGAGAATTTTCAAAGAAGAAGGGGAACACATATTTTCATTCCAAGTACTTATTCATTAAAACCATCTCTATAGTCATGTTTCTCTTGGTTATTTTCAACAAAAATTCATAGGTTTTGGCTAGAATTGAAACCATTAGATTCTTTTCTCTAACAAGACTAAGGCATTCATTTGCATTTGTTTTTACCAACTTTTGGTTCAGTCTTTGTTGATCAGTGACAAGCATGTCATGTGATAACACAATAGTTGTTATATGCAATAGAAGTTCTGTTAATATTTTCATGAGCCCCTATTTTCCTTGCTCCTCAAATAATGGAGATTATTCCTATAGGGATAATCTATCTTTTCCTTTTATCCATGGTTATAATGACCGGCCACACTCCCATAGAACTACCGTAACACTCTCGTAGCATACTTGTAGCGGCTTCAATGAATCCGTAGGAAAGGTGACCTTGTAAGGGGTCTAATACAAGTTGTATATCTTTCCATCACCAAGATTAAATCATACAATTTAAGTAAGCTATCTCATCTATTGAGAATAATAAGACAATATAGAGGAATGTCTTATCCATTATGCCTGACTCACATTTTTATATTGCAACGCCTACCCCTTTTTTAACTAGTATAAACTCATATTTCCTTTGGTGCTACATATATAAATACACCATTAACACACTTTCCACGATTCATTGAATGTAAAGTCTGCCCTCTTCCTTATTTCAAGGTGTGTTTTGGTTTCTCCCATTAAGATTTCAATTGTTTTATTTTATGGTTCCTATCAATTGTTGTATTTTATGGTTCCTAAACTACAACAATTAGATTAGGAAACTAAAGTCACAAATCATGACATTTTGTGGCATAGATAGCAATAGAGATAATGAAAAACATTATACCTACATGTGCTTTTGTTATTGTTGGAGCCACCCTTGTTTTTCTAGCCCGTCACAAATTCCATTCTCAATGCTTGAAATCTAAAGATGGTTTTTATTTTTCCCTCTGAGATATCAAGATCTCTGAAACTTTATCACGCGAGCAGCGATGATTATTATACTCTCGAAACGAGTCCTACCTTTCGTAAAAATGCTTCCTCTTTTGTTCTACTTCGGGATCTCGTAGGTCGGATACTATAAGCCATGTAGTTCACACGTTCCAAACCATGAAACAATGAAATGGTTTTAATTTTTTACTCAAGACAATAACGAGGGTAAAGTTTTCCCTAACCCATGATTTAGCGTCGTCGAGGTTTCGCGCCTTGGCATTTGCCAAACCCGAAATTTTATTGTCATAGCCCCGATAGCCGAGAACACGAGGTCCTTATTTGAATAACCCATGTCAAGGTTAAAGGCAAAAGCTAACCATGGTAAAAGATTCTCTCGGCGTTTCGCCACTCGGCGTTGTCCTTTTCGAAAGTTACACCGTCTAAACCCCGACTCGTGAAATCACGATGCAGTTATAACGTGATTAATTAATGATCCAGGTGGATATTGGTGGCCACCCACCATTTCCAAATGGCTCAAAACAGTTTTTTGGCCATTTTGGCAATTTACTATTTTTAGCAGGTTTTAACT
The DNA here is from genome assembly GCA_009831015.1 of Picea engelmannii. Taxonomy (NCBI): domain Eukaryota; kingdom Viridiplantae; phylum Streptophyta; class Pinopsida; order Pinales; family Pinaceae; genus Picea; species Picea engelmannii. The sequence goes on along the minus strand of ML785630.1, from coordinate 1,475,501 downwards.
TCCAAGGCCATTTTGAGGGTCCAAATGAAGGTTTTTCGAGATCGAGGTTCTCAATGATAGTCAAAGGCATGATTGATCCCCCAAAATGAATCTCCTCGACAATACCTTTCCAACGAGCTATCACATGCCTAAAACGAAGATCTTATGCAAAAGTTACGACCCCGGGAAGTTGATGTACTCACTTACCCAAATGGGGCCCACATGACTTTTGGCGCTTCATCTCCTAGGGTTAGGTTTTTGGATGTCTAGGACTTTTGGCATTCCCGTTTATTGTAAAAAGGCCTCCAAAGAATCATTGTAATCATCTTCTCATGGATGCGAGTAGCCGTCACATCTCTTCTCAGAGATAAGCTACCACCATTCTAGCGAGTCTTTCACTCTGTACTTTTACAGTCTCTGTACATTTATTTCATTAATAGAAATAGTGTATTACTGTATATCTATGACTCTTTTTATATTTCCGCTATATCTCTGTTATATTGTTGTCTCTCTTGCAATATCTCAGAATATTTCTATGTTATATCTCCGCTCTCATTTCGTGCCAAAAATAATCCGGATCAATTAATCACTTAATCCAAGATTATCTTCCCTTTTAATTAAGTCATGTTATTGTGATCTCGCGGTTTCGCAGCTCGGCATGAAAATCTTCCAGAAAATTATCTTCGAAGCTTCGAGTCGCGATATGGCGAATATAATAATTATAAAATTAATCCAACCCCAAATCAAAATTACCTTTTATTAATCAAAATCGATCTTCGCAGTCTCGGGTGTTAGAGAGTCAAAGTGTTAAACTAAAATCCCCGATATAACGAGTACCAAAATGTTGATTAACGTTGGTAAAACCGGATTAATTAAGCTAAATCAAGACATATCCCGCGTTTCGATGCTTGCACGATTCATGAGGTAGCCTTATTCTTTCCATACGCCAACTGACTTTTAAACCGCCAAAATTTATGACATTAATGAGGAAATAGGGTAAATCGATAAATATAAGATCAGATTTTTATGGCAGAATTTATTTCCAAATGTGATTTGACAGACTTGTTCTGAAAGGTACTGAGTTTTCAAATATATATAAGGGTTGTGATTCATTATAACAAATGCATTTCATATTATGCAGAGCACATTATCTTTGAGTAGCTGACTTCTGTATGTATACGCAGTTCTATCGCAGAAGAGCTAAAACACAAGCTTTAGCCATGGCTCCGCGAAAAGCATCAAAGGCGAATGTTGAGGTTTCGGGACAAGGCTTAGACAATGTCTCCAATACTTCGCCCTAAAGTATCAACTCGGTCCCGAATTGGTCGTATGTCTCAGATGTTCTACAAGTAGAATTGGTGGATTATTCCGACGACTCCAGCGACAACGAAAAAGACGATATAACCACCAAGTACAAAATAGTCATCCAATCTGGAATGCACAAAGTAGCAACCAGGCCACGATTGCTCCCATATTATGACATGGTCTGATGGGCGTTGGACCATGTGGACATACCGACTAGGACTATCATGAACGAGCAGAGAATCACCATCAAGACTTTCAGGCCGGAACATCTGCAAACCATGTATAAGCTGCCCACGACGTCCGACCACACATATGGCAATGAATTCTTAGACGAGTTCAAGGAGAAGGAATGCGTACAGTATGATAAAACCATGTCCAGTCTAATAAAGGATTGGGTTTCGAACATCGCGAAGTTCAGGGCTGATAGCCACGGCATATATTTTATCGCTTCTTTAGAACCGCAGTACAAATATGTAGCCATGATGACATGCAGGTTATTCGGGAAAGAGGATACCTCGCATTTTTTCCTTGCGTGGGTGCCTCTAATGTTTTGGGTCGCCGAAGGCAGTTCCTTTGACTGGGCAAAGATGCTTTCCGATAGCTTGACCAGTCGGGTCACAGAGTATCAGGCGTAGAAAGAGAATGGGAAGGCGTCTTCATTCTTCATGTCTGCATACATTATGGATGCAATTTTTTCTATGACACCATTTCCATTAATGTGCTGGAGTTGGACTCCGGCCGAAGACGAACCCATACATGTATATCATGCAAAATTATGGGAAAACAAAGCGGAAAATTTTGTGTATGAAATTTTTAATTGGGTGATGGTGCCCCTGCATGTTACCATTTTTGGTCACCCCCCACCCAAGATCTCGGACATCATAGTAACGAATCTGAGCACCATAGCAAACTGGTATGTAGAAGCAGATTTTTCATACCTCCGAGTTTTCGGGGCTTCGATCCCCCCGCATGCATTGCCATTGTTCATTCCTGACAAGTTGGCTTGTCGTGAGGTCGCTAGGCAAACAATAATTGGTGGTGTCAACAAAGAGCTTAAGGGATATTCAAAGAAGGTATGTTCACCGTTTCCTATACATTTAAATTCATATTCTTTATTGGATTTTGGGCATGCCAAAGCTGAGGCAGCGGCCCTGGAAGAGCTAAATTTGGTCTCCATTGAATACAAGAAGCACGATCCGCAAAGGGTCGTGAACAATCATTTGGCCAATTGCGGGCTCAGGAGATTTGAGCATGAGAATTCGCCCTCGGATGACATTTTCCGAGGAGCAAGGTCCTATGCGGAGATTCTAGCTCAAATACAATCCTTGGCACCCGAGGAAAGAGCCGATGTTTTGAGGTTCCAGGAACATTGACGTAGTTGTCTTCCCGCAGTGTTGTGAGGTGAGGGTCCAGGTATTTCAGAGACGAAACAGAAGGATGCCGAAGGTTCTAAGGATGCGACTCCTGACCAAGGAAAACACCAGGACGAGGGGGAACAAACGAAGAGTCTGGAAGCAGAGAAAAAGACTCCAGACCTGCCGAAGAAGCAGAGTCCGGAAGCAGAGATAAAGACTCCCGACTTGCCAAAGAAGCAGAGTCCGGTCGCTACTTCGGGAAAATCTGCAAAGCAGATCATGGAACCTATCACATCAGTTACCCCCTTGCAGTCGACGCAGGGAAATATCGATGCGGGATGGATATTCAATGAAGAATTGAGGCCCATAAGGGTGGAAGAACTCCCTCCAAATGAGTTCTTCTTCGATAAGAAGAGAAAGGCAGTAGTAAAAAGGAAATTCTACCAGGAAGGAGAGTCAACTGCCAAGAAGTATAAAGTTATAACTGAGGGAAAGGACAAAAAGAATGAGCAATTCGCCACTGAAATAGCAGGGACACTAGGAGCATATGCCTCGACAAATCAATTTTCAGTCGGGCTCTTAAAAAACCAACTTAAAAGAAAAAAACACCTCATTAGGACCCTTGAAGCCAGACTAGCCACAGCCACAGAGACTGCTAAAGACCAGGCGAGTGTAGGAATAAAGCAGGCCAGGTTGGCCGATAAAAATGAGATAGAGATGCTCAAAACTAAGCTCGAGCAAGCACATATGGTGGTTCAGGATGGTCGGATGCAAGCGAGCCAGCAGAGGGATTTGATCGAACAGCTGCAGGCTAGGGTGGAGACCGTCAAGAACAGAATGATAAACATCGGGATGTTCAAATCCCAGGCGATCGAGATTCGGAGCAGAGTCTCTATGGCACAGCGAAATTTGCTCGCCAAGGTAGAAGCGATCCGTGACAACTGTTTGCTGGTCAATCAGGTTTCCAAGAACTTATCTGCCCTTACACAATGAAACACCTTCAACATTCAACACCTTCAACGAAACACCTTCAACATTCATATGAGCATTGCCCTTACACAACTGCCCTTACCAACGAGGACTCTTGTATCAACGACTTCTAGGTGGCTAAATAAGAAACAATTATGTATAACTCCAAGAGAGAGCAGAGTGATTTTTACATTATGGTGTTTATATTTTTCATTGAAAAATAAATTAAATACAGTTAGATTATAAAATCTCAACAATGGATATTACCATTCCAACAATTGATATTTACCATTCCAACAATTGATATTTACAAAATTTTATATCAAAATCAGAAAAAAAAAAATATCCAAAACGCGGATTAAGCATTTCTATATTTTATATTTGACATAGAAGTTTCATCTGAATCGTGATTTCCCGTGTTGAAGGCGTCGCTCCGCATCATCTCTCAATACGCGGAGGTTTCCATCACTCACAATCTTGCTATAAGAAAGTTTCATGTTTCGATTCCATTCCATCAATATTCCAACCTACTATTCAATCCACTGCTCTCAAAATTCATTCAGACTCTTCCCCCAATTTCAGTCTGCAAATATATTTGTTTTCTTCCTCTGTATTTAAATTCATTCGTTTTCTTCCTCTATATTTAACTTCATTCATTTTCTTCCTTTGTATTTAATTCATCAAGGTGTGATGGAGGCACGGAGCATGGAAGTAACCCTCATCTCGGCCCGCGATCTGAAGAAAACAGGCATGCTCTCCAAAACAAAGGCCTACGCAGTCGCATGGATCTCCATCGATCACAAAAACAAGCAAGAGACGTCCGTGGACAAGAACACCAACACCATCCCACCTGAAACCACACTATTAAGTTTACCGAAGGAGTGGGTACATGAACTATGGATACTTTATACAGACTTGTACAACTAAATAAGGGCCAATTTGTATATGAAGAATTAAAATAAAATCAAACAATTATGGTTCACTTTTGCAAATCCCAAGTGCACTACAAATGCACCTATGCATCATGCACACAAGGAGTGGGTGTGTGCACTTTGACTATCTAAAAAAAACTTGTACAAGTAAAGTGCCAAGTTGTACATGGAGAAGAATTGAAATAAATTTTATTTTGGTTTAACTTGAATATCAAAATTGGACATAACTATACCTACTTAAAACCATAATTCCACTACACTAAAACCCTCCTTATAGGAAAACACCATTTTCTCAATATCCTAAAATTGCACAAGCTAAATTAAGAGAAAAATAGAGCTACACACTTTTGCATGACATACCTAACTATAGTATTTATCAAATTAAATGTATAGTAAATTATTTACAAAAAGTTATTGTAAAACCTTACCAAACAAACAAGTTTTCTTGGCTTTCCACCTTTGCATGTAAAGTTGTCCATCGTTCTTCCAACTTTTGTATTTCCTTCCTTCAGAAACCGTAATATTTCTGAATCTATTTTCTCTCCTCCTCTGCCTCCTAAATCTTGCAAGTTACAACCCTTAATTGCACAAAGGATGACAAAATGGAATTATTCTTTACAAAATTGACATAGGAAAAAACTATACAACGTTCTTTCCAAAATCCATAACAAAATGTTATGTATTATTCACAAC
>ML785630.1:1425015-1440733 GCA_009831015.1 Picea engelmannii | reverse complement strand
TACTATGTTTGACAAATTGCGACATCCATTTATGTTCATCACATTGCGATGACAAGGCTATGTTCATCACATTGTGACGTCTGCATATGTTCGTCACATTGTGACATGACTATGTTAGTGATGATAGGGTTGTGCTCGTCACATTGCAATGATAGGTCTATGTTCGTCAGATTATGACACCTGTGTATGTTCCACACATTACGATGGCAAGGCTATGTTCAGCGCATTGTGACATCCATATTGGTTTGTCACATTGTGACGTTACTACAGTCGTTAAGTTGCGAAATCCAGGTATGCTTGTCACATTGCGAGGAAAGGGACACGTTAATCAGATTGCGACATATGCATATGTTTGTCACATTGCAACATTACTATGTTTATGATGATAGGTCTGTGTTCATCACATTACGATGAGAAGGCTATGTTTGTAGAAATATGATGTTCTTTTGTGTTCGTCACATTGTGAGGACACGACTATGTTCATGACATTGCGACATATGTATATGTTTGTCACATTTAGACATTACTATGTTTGTGATGATAGGGCTATGTTTGTCACATTACTATGTTTGTGATGATAGGTCTATGTGGAAATGTGATGTTCGTATAAGTTTGTCACATTGCGACGACATGGCTATGTTCATCACATTGCAATGTTTCGATATGTTCATCACATTGTGATGTTACTATGTTTGGTATATTGCGAGGTTACTATGTTTGACACATTTTGACATTTGGAAAAGTATTTCAAATTGCGACAATCGGTATATGTGCATCACATTGCAACGTGAGGAAATGTTCATCACATTGTGATAAAAAGGCGATGTGCGACACATTTCAACATTTTTTATGTTCGACAAATTAACACATGTTCGTCACATGACAATGTTGGTTTGTGTTCGACACGTTATGAAAATGATGTTTTAATGAAGCTTCTAAAAAATAATCTAAGTGTTTCATTTGTGAGAAACATAAGAATGTTGAAGTGATGCGATATATTACATAAAATAAATATTAGAATTATACTTGTTCTGAGCACATTCATAAAATATGATCTTAAATTTAAATTAATTTAAAAGAATAGATATAAACTTTATACATATTTTATAATTTTAAGATATTAAGAAAAATATTTCAAATAATATATTCAATATTCTATAGTATATATATTATGTATAATTATTTAAGTCCATGATATACAACATGACGTTCATATATTTTATACTATATATTATATATAATCACTAAAGTCCACCATATACAACATGAATTCCATAAAATTCAAAAACAATTAATATAAAATGACAACCCCAAATTTATTGAGATTCAATAAAATTGTTATAAGGTTTGATTTAATTATCCAAAGGTTACATTATGCAATTAACATAATAAAATTGTTAATGGTGACATACAGCTAAACAACAAATAAACACATCATTTATTAATATATTTATTATTAAACATAGTTATTAACATCTTTATTACTAAACATCATTTATTAATATCTTTATTATTAAAAACATCATTTTCATTTTGTCAGAGATTAAAAATAAATAAAACTTAAAATCTTTTTATTCAAACTTGAAAATCTCTTTATACAAGCTTTATTCATCTTTGTAGGAGCTTTTCATAATTGCATTCAGTTGCCTCATTGGTATGATCACGGGAAAAAATAAGAAATTTATATTTGGCACACAGATTGGAAACGCCAAATATCAAGAGATTATGTAAGGTGGAATCAAGGAGTTGGATATATCAGGTTGTTCCATGGCGAACCAGGTTCCAGGATCCACGGATCCTCACTGTCCACCTCCGGGCAACTGGTCCAAGCTCGACTACTGATCACATTCCGTCTTGGTTCTTGAATACGTCCATCTCTCTCAATGTCACTTTTCGGTCCTAGTCTCATTTGTTTCTAGCCTTTCTTTGATTTGCCCCTCGGACTGTCGGCCATTGTCTTGCTCTTTGTCTCTTAGCTCTGACAGGGATTGGTTTCCTGTGTCTTTCCAGTGCTCCACTGACCGATCTTGTTTTTTTCGTCAGCTCTCTTAGACTCCGTTCTATTGCTAAGTATTGTGCAGTGGGCTGGTGTGGTCCCCCTGCGATTTTAAAATGGATCCCCAGCCCGGTTTTCCCTCGCATCCAGCAGACGATCTCTTTTGGAACCAGGAGGGACTTTTTGACAAAATAGATTCCCTGGTACATAGTTCGCTGAAACTTCCCTCCAAGTTTTTTTCAAATAATGTTTCCACTCCCGCTGAGTCCTCTGTTAGTAAAGGCCTTCCTCCTTTGACTAGAGCGCCCTTCCCGAGTGCTCCATCGAGTGCTCCACTGGTTATTGACAGGTCCCTCCCTGCTCCTAGTAGATCTACCCTTCCGGAGGTCTCTAAAGCTCAGTCCTCTCCCCACCGAGCAGATTCCTTTGGACGCTAGGTGTGGAGAGAAAACAAAAGATCTAGGTTGTTAGTGCTGGGTGACGGAGTGGGTCTTGAAAACCTCTGTAAAATGTCCATCTGTTCACTGGTTGGTCACATTTCCTACAAAAGTTTGAGCACTCCACCCCTGGAGGACTGGATAAAGCACAAGTGGTTCTCGATCCTTGGCTACTGCCTAGAAGTTTTGTTTCTTAAAAAAGGATGGCTCTGTTTCACCTGCAGATCTCCTGAAGACGCCTCGCTGCTCCTATCTTCCTTTTGGGTCTTTGGAGGCAGCATCCTTATGCTCAAACGATGGCATATGGATTTCAATCCGGACACCGACTACTTCCAGCAAATACATCTGTGGGTGTTGCTCCCGGGTCTTCCACTCCATTTCTGGAATGAGGATGCCTTTAGAGCTTTTGGCAACTCCTTGGGAAAGTTTATTTCTATTGACTCCCCCTCTTGCACGGGATCTTCGAGGATGTTGGGCAGGGTGCTGGTCGATATGGACCTATCTGCAGGTCTGTCGAAAACTCTTGAGATCGATTGGCGAGGGAGGAAGCTCCTACAGAACCTGGACAACCTCAGAATCCCGTTCAGGTGCAAACGATGTCGCGAGACTGGCCACCTCCGCCGAACGTGTCCTGGTAAGTCTGTAAATGCTCCCCCTGATGATAATGACGACCTGTTTTTAAATCCCCCTGCCTATCAGACTACTGACCCTTCCCTAGCCTACTTAGACGTCCCTGCTAATCCTACCTCGATGCCTACCCCTGAACAACTCGATTCCCTGATGACTAAGCTCGCTCTACTTTGCCCCACACTCTACAAAACACTCACAGCCCCTGAAAAGATATTTGTAAATAGCCTTGGCTGGCTCGCTTCCTCCTCCGTTACTAAGCCACTCATATCTGAAGCCGAGTTGCCCTCGTCTACCCCTGCTGCTCCTTCTCTCGACTGTACCCTTCCCTCCACCTTGATTACTACCCCCTGTCCACCGTCGTCCATAACTCCTCCCTCATTGCCGAACCTCTAGGATGGTTCCTTCCCTAATCCTGTAGCCCTTGATGAACCCTCAACTTTACTTCTTGGTTACAACCAGCCGGACAAGGACGAGGACTCACTCTTGGCAGCGCTGAGCTCCTCCTCTACAACATAGTTTATCCCGGACATTGCCACCCAGATACCTGTTTTTCGGGGTAAAGAGATCATGGCTCCATCCTCTGAAGCGGGAACGTCTTCATCAACCCTTTTAGATCCCCTCAACAAATCCTTTGCTTGGTCGTGAGGTATCGGAGTTGAGCTCTCCCCTCTATAGACGAGGAGCGCTAGGAAAAAGAAAGATGGCTCTCTTACTCAAATTGCAGCCTCGGGAGTCCAAACACAAGACGAAAAGGCCCTTAGAGCATTGAAGGCCATTGCACGCTCCAAGTAATGATAGTGCTCTCTCTGAACATACGAGGGATTGGGGGCACCCTCAAGGCTGCTTCCTTCCGAAGACTTATGGATCACTCCAATCCAGATGTCATCTTTCTGCAAGAAACCCTTTCAGCTAATCATTCTGCCAGAGCTTTCCTGCACCTATTTCGCCCCCTTTGGGTCTCAGCGGCGTTAAGTTCTATCGGCAACTCTGGTGGCATGCTGGTGGCTTGGGATCCAGCGCTTTTCGACTTAAAGCCCTTCTTGACCTGTGGAGGTATTTTGTGCTTAGGCAGCTGCTTTGCTTCTAATCAGGAACTGGCGCTCTTAAATGTCTACGGCCCTTGCCATGACAGACCACTTTTATAGACTCACCTTGCTAACAGTGGCATCCTCTCTCTCCCTAATCTCATTCTAGGAGGCAATCTCAATATCACCCTTTCATCAGATGAACACTGGGGAACAGATTCATTGTCAGGATCAGGTATTAATCTTTACAGAGACCTTTTTAAGGCTTTTAACCTCATTGATATCTTGCCAGCTAAACTTGTTCCTACCTGGCGTAATGGGAGAAGGGGCTCGGAGGCCATTGCCAGACGACTTGATCGCTTCCTAATCTCCGAGGATTTCTTCTCTTCCACTGTCTTCCCAACCTCAGGAGTTTCTCTTCCTTTCATCTCTGATCATGCGCCCATCCTCCTCTTTTTGAACCTCCCCATCTGACTCAAGCCTTTTCCCTTCAAATACAATCATCATTGGGCCGACTCCCCTGCCTACTCTGCTCTGGTACACACCGTATGGACAGACCCGCGTTTTCTGATTGAATCCAATCCTCAGCTGAGACTCGTATGGAAGTTGAAAGCCCTAAAAATGCACACAAAAGGCTGATATAAACATAAGAAGGAGGCGGAGGAGATCGCTCTGAATAAGCTAGAGATTGAGATCACTCATCTTATCTCAAAATCAACCTCTGCGGCCCTGTCAATGGAAGATGAGACCTCTTTAATAGCTTTGGAGGAAAATAGAGATGCTATTATGTGGGAAGATGAAAAAATCTGGAGGCTCCGAAGCTGGGCGACCTGGCTCAAGTGGGGTGACTCAAACTCTAAATTTTTCCATAAAGTTGCTAGTATCAACAGGAACAAGAAGTTAATCTGGTCCATCGAAAGTGATAATGATGGGACCATCCGTGGACAGGAGGCACTTAAATGTGAAGTGGCCTCTTACTTCGAACAACTTTTAAAATCTAGCAGTGGCCACAACATGCCGGCAAAAGTTTCTACTGCCAGCCTCTTCCCAAACTTGGTATCTGCAACTGAAGCCACAGATCTTTTTAATCCTGTCACACTGCTAGAGCTAAAGAATATTTTGTTTCTCTTCAAAAAGGAGAGGAGTCCAGGGCCCGATGGCTGGACGGTCGAATTCTTCACCCATTTTTTTGATCTTGTTGGATCGGACATTCTTCTGATGGTGGAGGACGCACGCATTAAAGGTAACATCTCCAGTAGTCTAAACTCCACCTTCCTAGTTTTAATTCCTAAAGAAGACATCCCAACATCTTTCAACGAATTCAAACCGATCTCCCTTTGTAACCTAGTCTACAAGCTAATTTCCAAAGTCATCTCTAATCGGATTAAGCCGGTTTTGGAAAGGAGTCTCTCAGTTGAACAGCTCGAGTTTTTAAAGGGAAGAAGGATCCAAGATGCCATCGGTGTGGCCCATGAGTGCATACATAGCATCATCCAAAAAAAACAAAAGGCGTTGGTCATGAAACTTGACCTCAAAAAGGATTTTGACAGTATTGACTGGGATTTTCTAAGACTTATCCTTCTCTCAGTCGGCTTTGGGAATAAGTTCACGGACTGGATTTTGTCCTGTGTCACAAGTGCAAACTTTGCAGTGCTGATCAACGTGGAGGCGTCGAGATTTTTTAAAAGTGAAAAGGGGCTCCGCCAGGGATGCCCCCTTTCTCCCTACCTCTTTATCTTAGTTTTGGAAGGGCTCAGCCTTCTCCTCACAAAAAGCCTTGTCGAGCACCGCATCATAGGTATAAAGGTCTCTAATTTCATCAGGATTGTCCACCTTATGTTTGTGGATGATATTCTTTTATTATCAAAAGATGATGTAGCGGAATGGATTGCACTCATGGACATTCTTCATCTATTTTGTTCTGCTTCGGGGCTGTCCATCAATCCCTCAAAGTCCACGGTCCACTTTTGGGATCTATCTGAGACCTAACTCTCTCCCCTAAAGGGCTCCATCCCCTTCTCCTTCTTTGATTTAACTTTAGGTTTCAGGTTTCTGGGGTACCAGCTAAAACCGAGAGCCTCCTCCGCAACTGACTGGACCTGGCTGGTGTCTTCCTTTGAAAGGAAAATAGGTTTCTAGTGTAATAAATGGTTGTCCCTGGGGGGACATCTTATCTTGGTCAAGTCGGTGTTGCAAAGTCTGGTTGTTTTTTGGATGTTACTGGAATGGATCCCCACCAAAATCATTACTCTGCTCCGCAGACTCTCTTTCAACTTCCTGTGGAATGATCTAGCTGGAAATCAACGCTTCCCTCTCTGCAGCTGGCATACTCTCTCTAGGCCAAAAAGGGTAGGGGGATGGGGACTTGAGAATCTCTCCATCTTCAACTTGACTTTACTGGCTTGTTCCTTTTGGAGAGGGGTCTCCATTGATAACATTTGGCATCGAGTTATCAAAGACAAATATTTAGGTGCCAAACCTCTCACTTCTTGGCTTCGAAAGTCTCATCTATTTCAGAAATGGGCATCTCCCTTCTGGAGGGGTCTGGTCTCTTCCTCTCAGGTGATACTTCAGTGGCTTCGTTGGAGTCCTGGATCGGGCGAAGAAATTAAAATTGGCAGAGACAAAATTATTGGCTTAGATGATCAATCGATTCTCTCCTTGCAGCTCAGGTCACATCTGTTTTCCCTTAATCTTTTTTCCCTTGCACAGTTGAGAAAGGAGACCTGGGCCTTCCCTCTCCCGGATCATTGGCTTCATAGCAGCGAGATGGCACTCCGCGGGCCTTTAGCCCTGGAATTGGATTCATTTACGACAACCTTAAAATGCTCAGGCCTCTCACTCTCTGACGCTCGAGATTCTCTTACCTGGACCGGGGGCGATGGATCAGACAAGGTTGTTGCCAAGAATGTTTATGCCGCTCTCCTGTCCGATAGGGAGGTCGCTGCCCAGCCTATGTGGCTCCGCCGATTATGGACTTGGGCGCTCCCCCTAAAGCATAAATAATTTTTTTGGCTTTGTGCTAGTGATAAACTCCTTACCTGGGAGATGCTTCATAGAAAAGGTTGGCAGGGCCCTGGCTTTTGTTCTCTTTGCCGCAGAGCCTCGGAGGACATCCACCACTTGCTAATTCACTATATTTTTTCTCAAGATATTTGGAAACATACTTTGCAGCATTTCTCCCTTCCCTTTCACTGGATCGACGCCACCTTTACAGAGTGTTTCTCCTTCTGGTTTTCTGCCCAAGCTGCGCCACCTTCTTTGGCAGTCTTCGTTAGCTGGCAAATTTAGATAGAGTGCAACAAGGTCCTTTTTGAGGACGCCTCCCCATCCCTACATGTAGTCTATTACAGAACACTGGCCTCTTTTCATTAGCAACCGTCTACCGTCAAGGCTCTCCCTTTCAAAGCGGTGGATTCTTTCTTGCCTGAAGGTTACTCTGTTGCTTGTTTTGACGGAGCGGCTCTGTCTTCTGGTTTATGTTGTGGTGCTGGAGGCACTTTCAAATCACACCCGGAGAGGACTACAAAGTGGTTTCTAAATTGTGGTAGGGGTTCAAATACCAAAGCCGAGATCTTGGGCTTATGGGCTACACTTACGCTTGCTTCCTTTTGGTCCCTAAATCACCTACATGTCATAGGCGACTCGAAAGTTATCATAGACTGGATCAATCGTAAGTGCAGTCTCCAATCCATCCACGTGGAAGGTTGGAAGCAAAAAACACAACAACTGGCACTCTCCTTCACTGATATCTCCTTCCGTCATCTACCCAGATCGTTCAATTTATGTTAAAAATCAACATAAATTTCCCATTAATTTATGTTGATTTTTAACTTGATATTCATTATCCCAATGGAGTTACTCAAAATAGTGAAAACACGTATTTATGTAGTTTCTTTTCAAAACCCATAAACAAATGTCATATAGCATTGTACAACACTTTTAACAATATTTCATAACATCTCCCAAGCAAATTAAATAGTGAAAGGTATTGTTTCAAACTATGCATTTCTTCTACAGATAATCATGGTAGAAATTTTAAGGTAAGTCGTTCATTTTTTTCTCTTAGCCATTCTCTATTCCAGCTTAAACTTGGCAACGTTAAATAATCATTGACTCTAGTGTTTTCACTGTCAAAAGTGGAAGTTAACTTTTAGTTCATGGCACATTTCATCGTAATATTTTTGAAAATAATTGCTAATATGCAAATATTCAGTTTTTCCAGGCACATTCATGTCAAAATAAAACAGGACAAACTGTAGAAGGTTGCATTCAAGAACCTAAGCTTTTAGGTGAGACACTAATTTTTGGCTTCAGTTTGGGGGTGTGCTTCTCTGTTTCGAAATACCGACAGCGGCTACGTCGAATTTCTATTGGCAAACATAGCCAAGCGTTCAATAACCTTGTAGTGTTATTCAAATAAAATCTTATCAAGTAAATGCATACCTTAATGTAAGTTGGACCTCTTAGTGCCTGATAGAGTAAACTGCCAGGTTATTTTAACTATTGTGATTATAATTAGTTGCATGAAAGTTCAACTATTATGATTATGCTTTATGATTCTCGTGGTTTTCTAGGAATGCAGAGTCGGTGGGTGGTTCCCTGAGTTTTTTCAATGGGAGAACAATAATGGTTCACTTCATTGTTGCTTGTTTCACATCAAGTTGGCCCTGAACGCATGACCTACCAGAAGTTATCGGTCAGGAATAAGTAATCCGTCTAAAAGAGAAAATCCCTATCTTATTATTTGTAGTTGAAGAAGTATGAAATGTGAGAAGAAAGTTATCTGAAGTCAATCATGTCATTTTTGAAACAAAGAAAACTTAAGTTGCATTGTTTTGTATTAAGAAACTTGATACATACCCATTTTAAAATTTAGCAAATAAATCTCGAGTCCTCATACATGCCCTTTTAAAAATTTGGAAAACAATTCATTTGTGGCAAACTGAAGGTGACTACTTCTTAGAGACCGTTAGCTTATGATATATGAATTGTAAAGTTAATAATTGAGTTAAATGCGAATAAATTACCTTCAGTGGGATCTGTATGTTGTGGTCCAACAAATAAGAGAGAGAAATAATAATACAGAATGAACCAAACAAGAACAACCAAGGATGGTGTTTTCCTGTTATCAGCTTCTCTGATTCAAACATAGATGTAATCAAGCTGTAGCATTTTCTCTTATTTCTCCATGGTTGTGGTAAATACAAAACAGATGACGGTTTCCAATTTTGCAAAGAACTTTCCCATGACTGGTATAGTGCAACGCATTGAAGGGAGATGTTGTCCATGTTATTATGTTTATAACGAAGCAGTGATCAAAGAAATTGATTGGGACTGGATTGGGATTGTGCGTGATGGTTGTGCACCCAGATCAAGCATCTTTATCACTTGCAAGCATGCTCACCACCCTCAAGAATGTCAACTTTCCACTCCCACTCTATGCTATTACTCCCACCATCATTCCCTTCCATATGTTGACCGACGGGCCTGTCCCTTCCTCCGTCTACCTCTGAAGATCACCATTTCCTGCAATCCCTTCCTCCAGATCCTCATCGATTGACAACAATAGCTGCTCGTCTCCAAAATCTTTGCAGCCCAAAACCCGATGATCAAAGTGATGGTAAATACACTGAAAATAATGTATATATCTCAAAACAAGGTAACACGACAATGAAGAGAACCGACCCGTAGAGGTAGTGTGTGATCTCATTCATCGATAATGTACACGTTGGATACAACTACTGGAAAATTCGGGCTCCAATAAATGTATTAGCTGCATTAACATCCCCCTGAATGAATTCCTCAAGCTCGCCACCATCACCGTGCAGTTCGTCAGCTACCAGGTTTGAAAACCGTTCGGAAAAGCCAAGGGGCTTCTCAACCTCTCTGTGAAATTGGTCGAGAAGGTCAAGGTCAAGCAACAACAATAGTCGCAGGCAGTCACAGGGTCATATGGTGTGATCAAGGTGGAGCTCGTGAACGCATATCCAATAGGGTCATATGGGGAAGCAAAGGTGGAGCCTGTGACCGCTTACCCAGCCTACCCACCAGCCGGATTCTCCTCGCATCTGCCACCGAATAACCAGTACCCTCCACCGCCGTATCCACCCCAGGTGGGCTATCCCGCGGCCCCGCCTTACTACCATGGTTAGTCTCCACCTCCCTACTAGGGTTACCCTCCAAACCAGGGTTACACACCCTACCAGGGTTATCCGCCCGTTGTTCCTGCAATGCAATAGCCTCCTTGGAAGAATAATAAACTCGGGATGGATTTGGGAGCAAGATTAATTGGCGAAGCTCTCGGTGATCTGTTACTTGGAGATGTTATCAACGATGTGAGTTATGATAGAGGGTTTGATGATGGCGGTGAATTTAGCGGTGACTTTGGCGGCGACATGTCATGTATCCATAAGCTATGGATAGAGGACGGAAATGCGAGAGAGAACTCCCCCTAAAAGAACGCCTTCAGAGTAATTATAAATTTTATTCTTAAAAGAAAACTTATTCTTCTTTCATATCTTTTATCAATCAATCATAAAACAAACTTTTCATCACATTCTCATTAAGCTACTTTATGGAAGGTTAGAAAATAGTTACTTTTGGAATGTTGTTTTTTCTTTTCCTAGGTATTTTTGTTATGTGCCTTTCTTTTCTTCTCTATAGAGTCAACTATTTAGTACAATTAAATAAATGATTATGCTCACACATATTTTGTTATGTGTTTTCTAATATTTGTGTTGGATGATATTGAGATCCGCTCATATAAAAAAAGAATAATAATGTAAAATAAATGAATTTTTTTTGCAATATTTCAAAAATTTGTATTTATAACTATAAATAAAAATCAAATTTATGAGCTTATGGAAAGTTTTTCTATTCAAGGGTTTTTCAATGCGTATTTTTTTTTGGTTCAAATCTAAGCACAGAGCTAGAATTTATGGCCTCCTAAAGGTCTTAAACATTTTTCGCTTGTGTACATCATCACGCCTATGTGGCACTTAGGTCTACATGGTGCGACACATACCTTAAAACATAGTATTCCTCTAAGGGAGTTGTCTTGAGGCATCGATGGAAGTAATCGGTCAAAGCACCGATGGAAAAAGTTTGTCAAGTTCCGATGGAAAGAATCGGTCAAAGCACCGATGGAAAAAGTTTGTCAAGTGTCGATGGAAAGAATCGGTCAAAGCATCGATGGAAGGAATTTATCAAAGCGTCGAACCAAGAGAAAATCTGATGGGTGTTGATGCCATAGGCATTTGTTCACTGAAAACCAAGGAAGAATTAGGAGACCGATGAGAAACTTTAGGTCGATTGTAAAAACCAATAAACTACTAGGGCACCAATCAAAGAATTTAATCCATTTGCCGATTAGACAAATTCCTCCATCCATTGAAGTCAACTCTCTTGCCAACTGTTGATGACAAGTGAGGCTAGGGCATAGATAGGCAAAACATTAGTCGAATTGGTAAACTTCCCCTATTGTTTTCTAAGGTCCCTTCAACATGCTTGAGGTGATTCTTGGCAGTTCATATGGTTTAATCTTGTAGGGATTCACTTTTGTTTGTGCCCGGTCAATGGCTTAATGGATCTTATAACCAATTGAGACGATTTTCCTTCAATACGTACACCTCCCTAGAACACTTACAAGTAGGAAAGATCTTTCGTCTCACTGTGGACCAATTCAACTAACATTCTAAACTAATATTTATACTATTTTAAAATAATAATAATAATTTATTATTTCTTTTTTCTTTTCAATTAAAAATTAAAAATTTTATTTTATTTTTCTAAAATATATAATTAAAACCCTTCTAAGGAAAAATATCCTAAAAAGAACCACCACGTAGAACAATCTCTAGTTTTAGCTTTCCTCTAAAAACTTTTTAAATTTATATTAATTATATAGAAAACATAAGAAAAACCCGATGAAGCCACTACTTCTACTTTTAGCTTTCCTCTTTTAAAACATTTTGACTTTAAATTATTTAATTATATAAAAAACATTCTGACTTTATATTAATTGATTTTTAACAATGGTTAATAGAAATAAACTACTTGATTGTAAACTTAATTCGATTTTAACAGTCTCCACCGCCAAAATGCAGGGCAATAAAAATATATCATAAAAGCTGGTTCACGGAAATTATTTTGAAATTATAAAAAATTTAAATAATGCCACGTTATTGCCGTATCAAATGTGCTGTTATTGAGCATTAATGTGGAAAACAATAAATAATAATACGGATGTCTCATGCCGGCGCGTTAGGTACATGCATGTGGCTCACATGTAAATGTAGAGTTAAAGCAGTCCATCTGGGAGGCCACATTATTTCCAATTGCAACCTTTGGAGATCGGGGACGCGGGGGCTCTTGATAATGGAAGGGAAGCAAATCCAGCGAAGTGCGAACCACACAGTACGACGTAGATCGAAATCATTCTGGATAAACCTATTTTCGCTTCGAGCCATAGAGAAATGCAAGTTGCGGGGTTTAATTTGACACTAAAATCTTCAAGAATGGTCCAGTACAAAGGTTTAAATTGGAAAATTTGACATGACCATTTCGAATTCTTAAAAGCTGTGTCCAAAGACGCGAAATTTGTAGCGGCCGAGAGCTAATCTGGTGAGAATTTAGCATAAAGGTGGCCCAAACTGATAAATTTGAATTTGTATTGTGGAAGGTCGAGTTTGTTCGAACAAGCTGGAAAACTGGTTGAAGATCTCTGTAATGGTTTTCGAAGATTTCTGTAATGGTTTTCGAAGATTTACGTAATGGTAAAAAATGTAGCATTTGTGAAATCTGACATATTTATTTAAATAGTTTGTTGTTTATGAGTGTGGAGGTGTGCTATGATTGCGTTTTCTGGGAATACAATGGAAAATACGATAATAGTTTGTGTTTTGAAGAAGCTTAAGAGTTCTGTCAATTTAGACGTGTTTGTGTTTTGAAGAAGCTTAAGAGTTCTGTCAATTTAGAGGTCTAATTTGGCTAAAAGGGTTGGGATAAAGAAGAAAGCCTATTCATATATCTGGAACGCTCGTTCTGCATATCTTTATCAGGGTTTGTAGGTTATAGGTTGGGATAAAGAAGAAAGCTATAAATATATCTTAAACTCTCGTTCTGCATATCTTTATCAGGGTTTGTAGGTTAAATCTTTCTGTTTTGGGGAGTTAAAGCCGGGGGCGCGTTGTATAAGTAGTATTCCATTATTAGCTAGTGTTCCTGCTTCATATCTTAGATCGCTAGAAGAGAATAGCTGGAGGTTGGCCCACAAACAAAGGTCCCCGGAAGTGCTCGGTGATGCGGTGGGAACAATGAATTTCGATCAGAGAGGCCACTTTGAAAGCCCCAATCCAACGGTGGATGTCTGGATCGATATACCGACAAATAGAGTTGCGTAGATGGTAGCACTCCAGGGTACTGATAAATTGTGAAGGACAGAGAAATGCAGAGAGAAAAGAATCGTATATTCCAATGTATGAAGAAGTACTAAACAGAACTGAAGAGATTCAGAAGTCCCACAAACAATAGGAAATAGCTGAGCTTATATATGCTCAAAGCAAGACAGAAATAGAAAGTACAACTGTCCAGTACAGCTGGCAGTGTACGGTTATACTGTTGAGGGTACAATATATTTAACAGGTACTAGGTATTATAAATATACCATGGAATGGATTCGCTGAAGTTGTGTTTTTTAATGTTTTAATTTACATCTTTTGGTCGCTAAGCAGTCACAAATTTAGCGCATCTCTACAGTCAGGAACATATTTGTCCCAAATTATGCCTTTAAAAATACTGGTGTGCTTGAGAAAGGGGTAATAAAAATTGGAAATGGCCCAAAGTTGTTAATTTTTACCGCAAATTGGGGAAACTCCGTCCTTGAATGCAAGGTCTATTCTCTCAGAGCTTTGGAGTGGAATCCCACTTGCACTGGCCTCATTAGCAGTGGTGAAGAGTGGTCTCATTAATGCACTCGACCAAAGGGTCCGCCTCTAACAAAAACTGAAGTATTTCGATCGACCTAGTAATACTATTTTCTTCCCCAGTGATACTACGTTCTTCTTCTATTCATAGATTAGATCAGAGATAGATGTACTTGAAAGGATACCTGAATCCTAGCGCCAAAACGACTTGGTAATCTTCGGGTGTTATAAGAATTCCATGCCTGCAAAAATATGTATATAATAGGGAGGATGAGCTTGATGATGTATCGGCCTATTCAGCCTGTTTTGCTCATGAAAGTTGGATGTATGTAGATAATCATTACCCCAGATTGAAAATAGCCCCGTTACTATGGCCCTAACTTGAATCAGCGGATCGCTAGGATCTTCCCTGGAGGTTAGCGGTTCTCACCCAAGAATTTTCACGTGGTTAGCCGGCTTGGAGCAGAGAAGGGGGAAGATCCAGTCCTGCAGAGAATGGGAATAATATCGTTTTGTTCTCTTGGGTAACTACTTACAGCACTAGGGGGTTTGGCGGCCAAGGAGATCTACTTCGTGACAGCAGCCGACTGTGATGGCCGCCAAGTGGCAATCTTGTAGGCGTCAGATCTCTGGTTGCCTGGCTGTAGGATGGATGCCAAGTGGCAACGTCATGGGCGTGCGATCTTTCGCAGCTTGACCATGGGATGTCTGCCAAGTGGTCAAGTTCTGGGCGTCGGATCTCTATCAGCCTGATCGTGGGATGTCTACCAAGTGGCAACGTCCTCGGCGTCGGATCTCTGGTCGCCTGACCGTTGGATGGATGCCAAATGGGGAAGTGGTGGTCGTCGGATCTCTGGCCAGTTGACCGTTGGATCGCTGCCAAGTGGTGAACTTGTGGGCGTTGGATCTCCGGCAGTCTGACCGTGGGATGGCTGCCAAGTGGCCAAGTCATGAACGTCGGATCTCCGGAAGCCTGACCGTGGGATGGCTGCCAAGTGGCAGAGTCCTGGGCGTCGGATCTCTGGCAGCCTTGACCGTGGGATGGCTGCCAAGTGTTGGAGTCGTGGGCGTCGGATCTTTGGCAGCCTGACCGTGGGATGGCTGCCAAGTGGCCGAGTCGTGGCCGTCAGATTTTTGACTGCCTGACCGTGGGATGGCTTCCAAGTGGTGAACTGGTGGGCGTCGGATTTACGCCGTACACAGAGACACGTGTCGACAATCGGACGGTTGGGTTGGCATTCCGTATGATGAAAATGGTACGGAATCTGGTTCTACGTGGCAGGCATCCAACGACAGCATAGATCCAACGGCCACAAGGTCACGGATCGTACGGTCTGACAAGAGAAATGTGGCACGGAATCACGTGGAGTGAGCAGGCTACTTGTTCTACGCTTTGGCTTTGCCGGCGGTAGCTCCTGTCTCGCCTCCGGCGTTCGGACTCATCTCCCATGCGTTAAAGCGCGTACGTTTAAAGTTTAAAATTTGAATCTGTAAACGCGCCTTAACTTTTTGGCCGCTCATATTTTTGTTTTTGTGTTTGAAAATGTGAAGGAAAACATTGATCATCGCAAAATCCGCGCATCAACAAGGTTCACCTTCATCAGCAGGAGCAGTGTTCGCAGATTTGGTTATTCCTCTGCTGACACAGATTCATTCCGCCCTTGCAGGCCATATCACCACCACGTTTACTTCCATTTCCTGGGA
>ML785630.1:1390005-1405684 GCA_009831015.1 Picea engelmannii | reverse complement strand
TATTATCACAATATAAATAAATTCAAATGCTATATTTTTAATATTAATATTTTAATTAATTTTTATAATCAACAATATTATTCAATGTATTTTGTTATTTTATAATTATATATTAGTTATAGAATAAATAATTATTACACATTCCTTAATAATGTATTAGTAATACATAAAAACATAAGTGAGCACGGGGTTTGACGCGCTGAGGACTCTAGGGTTAGCGCTGATAGGGTTCGGCCGCTTCCATGGCAAGTCAGGATAGAGGGGAGCCGTCGCCCCCTCCCTCCCCCTCTGCGTCCTTCAGTAAACTGGTCACAGCCTGCATGAAGAAGGCTTCCCCCGAAGAACCTTCGAGCTTTGTAAGACGATTGGAGGACATACCATAAATCATTCTTCCCCTGGAACAACCAATGAAAGTAGCAATCTCCCTTTCAGAGCTTTGACTAGTAGGTCAGTTCATGGGGCTTTGGCCCTCAACCAGGACAATGGACAACTGGATACAAAGAAACTGGAGACCGTTAATAAAGAATAGTGTGACCTTCTACGCCGTTGGAAAGGGCTACTACATCTTCGAGTTCATTTCCCAGGAGGACCGGGACCTAATCTTCAGGAACGGGCCATACTTCATGGGAGCTCAAGGGCTTTACCTGAATCGCTGGATTCCAAACTTCGATCCAGCCCTGGAGATACCGAAGGACATCCCGGTTTGGGTCAGTTTCCCAAACCTCCCAATCCACTGCTGGAACTCCCCGTCGTTGCAAGCGATCGAGAATGGGCTCGGCCACTATATTGATAAAGCCGATCCAAAAGACCGATACTCTTGTGCTAGAATCTGCGTTGAGGTTGACCTGGAAGTAGGGTTGCCGGAAGCCGTGAAACTGAAGGTGGGGGAATGGCAACACTTGCAAAAACTAGACTACGAACAGTTGTCGTTTAAATGTAGAGGATGTCATGATTACGGTCACTTCCAGAGGAACTGCCCCAAGGCCTTGTAGGAGAAAGAAAAGGAGGAGGGATGGCAACAACCCCGGAAAGGAAGAGCGAAATCCAACGGTCCTCGAAGAGACAACCCAACGCCGGCCCAAAGCATTCCAGAGATCCAGGGCAAGACAAAAAATTTCAAAGATTTGGGAAACAAAGGGGAAGCAACGCCCTCAAACAACACTAGCCACGGAGAAGAAGGCAGAGGCACCCAAAACAAAGAAACCGAGGGAACATCACATGCATCTGGAGGCATGGAGTGTGGGGGGATTAAAGGCACTGAGGAAGCAGGAACCTCTCCACCGAGGAATGAAGCAGATCAAGGCATTGAAGAGGGAGAGATCTCATCAGGGAATGAAACAGAAGGAACAAGTGAAGCCTGGGACACCCCAAAACGGCCCGGCAGAGGGAGGAAGTCCAAAAAGGCGGAAAGAGAAAAAGAAACGTACAAGAACATCCTCAAAGGCGCCCAACCAACCCTCAAGCAGGTAATCGATGTAAGGCAAACAAGGAATCAGGCAAAGGTCTCCCAAGGAGGCCACTCCCCCTCGAAAAATAACCAATGAAATTCACATCTTGGAACTGTAGGGGTCTCGGCAGCAGGAAGAAAGAAGATGCTATCAGGGATTTAATCAAAACAACAAGAACGGACGCCCTACTCATCCAGGAAACCAAAATGAGTCAACAAGATTCATTAAAAGTCTTAAAAAACGCATGGAAAGGCAGCCAAGGCGTAGCTGACAATGCCAGGGGCGCTTCAGGAGGGCTCTGCACCATGTGGAACGCCTCCAAATTAGATCTAATCCATTCCGACCTTCGCATGCACTGGATATGCACTCAACTACTCCATAAGGAATCCAGACAAATTGTAAGTCTCTTCAATATCTATGTCCCTCAGCATATTGATGAAAAAAGAATTTGCTGGCAATCTATTCAAGACTATCTAATAGAGAATGAATTAGAAAATATAATCTTAGGGGGTGACTTAAATGTAACTCTAGCAGCAGAAGAAAAACGTGGCGGGTCCATTGTAAGGGACCCAGCCCGAGAGTGGGTGGAGGACCTGATCTCAAGATGGGACCTAATGGACATAAAACCCTCAAGAGGGCGCTACACCTGGACCAACAAGAGGGTAGGCCCAGGACACATAGCAGCCCGCCTGGATAGATTTTTAGCGCAGAGTTCTTTCCTGACATTAGGAATCACAACCGCCTCAGAAATCCTTCCTAACGGTACCTCCGATCATAAGACAATCACTCTGGAAATCAAGAAAGAGCAAGGCTAAGGGCCTATCCCATTCCGATTTAACCCCGCTTGGATACAAGACAAGGACTTCCGAAGCAAAGTCTCCAAAGTTTGGACCACCAAAATCAATGGATCTGCATTTTATGTCTGGGAAGAAAAGCTGAGTCGCCTCAAAGATGAACTAAAATATTGGGCAAAAAACCAAATTGACCCCACAGCCCTACGCCTAGAAACCCAAAGACAACTAGAAAACCATCAGCTTGCGCTGGAAAGTAAGGAAATCACTCAACAGGACATTATCATGGAAGAGCAACTTGAAAACCAATGGCAAAAATCATGCAGAGAGGAGGAAAGCTACTGGAGGCAGAAATCTCGAAGCCTCTGGCTAAAAGAAGGGGACAAGAATACAACTTAATTCCATAAACAAGCGGAAGCAAGAAAGCTCTTTAAGGCTGTGACACAAATCCAAGTCCAAAACACTACAATTTCTGAACCGGAGGACATCAGAAAGGCAGCCTTCGAGACCTTCAAAAATCTTTATACAGAAAATGGAAGGGCAAGCATAAATCCTCAAGCATACCCACTCTCAGTTGTCCCAACACTCATAAAATATGATGTCAATTTCAAGCTCCTGGAGGAAGTCACGCAGCAAGAAATCAAAGAGGCACTTGATCAAATGCACCCGGACAAAGCCCCGGGACTGGACGGATTTACAACAAGGTTTTTTCAGCACTGCTGGGAAATCATAAAATATGGCCTTACTAAAATGATGAAGAAATCACAGGCAAGCAGTAAGCTGGGAGGCGGTACCAACTCAGCCTTCCTGGCTCTCATCCCCAAGGAGAAAGGAGCGCTAAACTTCAGTCGATTCAGGCCTATTTCCCTATGTAATACGAGCTACAAAATTCTCACAAAGGTAATAGCAAACAGGCTGAAGAACATCCTCCCTTCCATTGTGCCGGAGAACCAAGGAGGATTCATTAAAGGAAGGCAAATTGCAGACAATATAATCCTAGTTCAAGAAGCTCTTCATTCAAGCTTAGGTAGGAAGGACAAAGGTATGATCATCAAACTCGATCTGGCAAATGTTTTTGACAGAGTTAATCACAATTTCCTTTTTGCTATAATGAAGAAATTTGGATTTGATGAAACCTTTGTGAATTGGATAAGAGCTTGTATAGATTCGCCATGGATAGCCCCCATGGTAAATGGAAGAGTAACTAGTTTTTTCAAGGCGTCCAGAGGGCTTCGTCAGGGCTGTCCCCTATCTCCCTTGCTTTACACACTCCAAGCTTCAGTCCTAAGCTACCAATTAGAGAACGCCAGAATCAGCTGCAACCTCAAAGGTCTACAGATAGCTCAAGGCGTGAAAGAAATCAATCACGCGCAATTCGTAGATGACACATTGCTCCTGGGAGGGGCAAGATGTCTAGTAGCAAAAAGATACAAAGAGAAGCTGGACGCCTATACTGCTGTGTCGGGAAGTGAGATAAGCCACGCAAAAAGTAAAATTTACAGCTGGAATATCACACCCATTGAGATGAGGGACATATCCAGAATATTGGGCATGGAAGGGCATACAAATTGGGACACATTCACCTACTTGGGCGTTCCTATCTCCAAGACGAACCCAAGGACTTCCAGCTGGAGCCACCTTCTAGACAAACTCAAGAACATAATTTCCTCTTGGGGCGCTAACTGGCTAAGCTTAGCAGGCAGGGTCGTTCTCATCAAAGCTGTCCTGGCAAGTGTGCCCATTTATCAAAATTCACTTCTTTTAGCTCCTGATACCACAATCAATCAGTTGGAAGCTTTGCAAAGGCGGTTCTTATGGGAAGGGGGAAAGCAGACCAGCAAAAGAACCCACCTCATAAGTTGGGATAAAGTTTCGAAACCTTTGATGGAGGGAGGACTAAGCCTAAAAAATACTAAAGTACAGAACCTTGCTCTTGGAGCAAAACTGTTATGACACATAATCAGTGGAAAAACAATGTGGTGTAAGGAAGCCTTGTGGAAAAAATATTTCAGAGGTCCAAGGAGAAGATGCGTGGAACACCTCTCAAGTGAGCAAATGGGATCTCCAATTTTCACTCTATGCCTGAAGGTCATTGATCAATTCACTTCCCACTTGACTTGGGTGCCGGGAAATGGGAAACAAATAAAAATCTGGGAAGACTCTATTCTCGGCGACCCACCTTTGGCATTGAATCAGAATCTCCAACGTTTGAAAGCCTGGATGGATGGGCAAAATCTGAGGACACTTTTCGACATCTCTGCCTGGGGGATAGGAAGGCACAAACAGTGGCAAGGCTGGGCAGTGAGCAATCTGCCTATGGACTTAGAGTCTGATTGGGGTTCTCTTAAGTTAAGCCTGTAGGGGAAAGCCCCACTTAGGAAAAGAGCGAGAGACAAGAGAGGTTGGGGGAAAGAGGCAAAACCTTATTCAACCTCGTTGGGTTATTCTACCTTTCTAAACCTCCCCCACGTCCCTCCCAATCCAACGATTTGGAAGTCCATCTGGAGTGCTAAAACCATCCCCAAGATTGACTTGTTTCTCTGGACTCTTGGTCACGGCAGTATCCAGACCGGAGAAAACCTCCAAAAGAAAGGCTGGGATGGCCCTTTCAGATGCCCCTTCTGTCTTCAAGCTGAAGAAACTTCCATTCACCTTCTCCTCTTATGTAACTTCTCAAAAGAAGTTTGGAAGATGGCAGTAGGCTTGCAAACAGCTCTCCCCCTCCCTCAAGATATCCCTTCCCTCCTCCTTGATTGGCCCTCCCTCTTCCCGTTCCGCCAAAAGAAGCAAAGTGTTGCCTCAAGACTCTGGCAGGCAATCCCAAGATTCATCCTTTGGGGACTATGGTTGGAGAGAAATAGCAGAATCTTCCAAGAAAAAGAAAGAAAGGCCCCCCAAGTGAGCGCCAGGATCAGGTCTCTCTTTAGCGAATGGGCTAGTACCCAAACGCCCCTAATGCAAAGCAAGAAGATGGAAGAGCAAGAAGAGCACTGGTGCGATCAATTCCAACCCCACAAAGAAATCGGGGACAAAGCCCCCCTCACTATCCAGGAACATTGGGAATTCAGGAAAGGACCAGATGACTTCGCCAAATGGAAAAGAGAAAGGGATGGCTATATACTTTCTTTTGACGGTGCCTCAAAAGGCAATCCAGGCCAAACAGGTGGAGGAGGTATAATTGAAAAGCCAAACACAGAAATCTTGGTGCGATATGCGATTGGTCTGGGCATAGCTTCCAATAACCATGCAGAGGCAATGACACTCTGGCAAGGGATGTGCCACGCCCAAAACAATGGAATCCGGGACCTATTAATCATTGGGGAATCTCGATTGCTGATCCGAGCCATAGTGCTCTCAAAGGAAACCCAAAACGCAAAGCTTAACAACTTGTTAGCCCGAATTCGCATGCTTTTAAGAGGACTTGACTCGTACCAAGTTTTTCATGTTCTAAGGGCGTTAAACAAAAATGCAGACAAAGAAGCTAACATAGGTGTTGAGCTGGCTAAAGGACACACATTGGTCAATGAACACCAGTCCACGGTGGATCTCCCTTGATCCTTTCCCATGCCCAGCAAATATCCAAAATCAGGCGCAAGGACGGGACAAGAAGTGACAGCATCAGGATTCAGGAATGTACGCGAGATTGAGGGAATCCGACAGCAGGAAACCAAGCGTCCAATCCACCTGCAAAGGGAAGGTCGCGACCCTACGCCCATACCTCTCGGGG
This sequence comes from Picea engelmannii, assembly GCA_009831015.1. Lineage (NCBI taxonomy): Eukaryota > Viridiplantae > Streptophyta > Pinopsida > Pinales > Pinaceae > Picea > Picea engelmannii. Next base: position 1,399,718 of record ML785630.1, on the reverse strand, counting down.
CTTGCAAAGCAGAACGCATGATTACAGGAGGCGATTTTTGTTTAAATCCGGTCTCGGACTCAACCCAGGAGCAGTCCAAGTTCAAGCACGACCAGAGCAGTAGGAGGTGTATCAAGGAAACAAGTTCAGGAGCAGAGAAAATGGCAGCGAGCTCCAGTTGAACCCTCTCAGTAGAGGAGCGCCTTCAACAACTAGATGACAAGTTGGAGAAGCTGAAGAATTCGCTCCAGTTCCAGCTCGATTTTTCTGGAGAATCTTGATTCAGAAGCAGGGAGAAGAATGGAACAGCTGGAGCAGGACTTATCCTTCGTCAAAATCGGTTTCACAGAGGAATTAGATAAGCTCCATCAAGAGCTGAAAATCCCTCAAGAGAAATTTGAGGACATAATTGGGGATCTGGAGGATAAGCTGTCCAAGTTAAACTTAGAATGGGGGGGAAATTCTGGAAAGTAGCTAACTTTTAGATCTGAGATGCATCAGTTTGTAGAGGTCTTCAGCATCCTAGCATTTTGTATAGAAGCTAGGGCTCTAAATAAGTCTAGTTCCAGGTTCCTGAATGTGCATGGGGGTTATGTCACTCTGGCAATTTTAGCATTGTATCTCAGTTTTTGCAGGCAGCATCTCTGTGTAGCCCTGCCATATGTAACTGTGGCTTTGCCACCATTAATATAATTCCTCTAATCGTTACCGTAAAAAAAAATAATGTATTAGTATTTCAAACATCTCAACAACATTAAATACACACTACAATGCAACAATAACAATGTCATTAAATGCCCTTTACAATGATGTATGTTTATCCTTACCTCATAGCAACCCTAAATATGAATTTACACTCTACAATGCAACAATGACAATGACATTAAATCCCCTTTACAATGATGTATACTTATCCTTACCCTGCAACAACCCTAAATATGAATTTACACTCTACAATGCAACAATGACAATGACATTAAATGCCCTTTACAATGATGTATACTTATCCTTACACTGCAACAACCCTAAATATGAATTTAATATTGTTGCTATTAAGGTAACTAAAATATTAAAAAAATTACCCATGCACGCCCAAGGTATGGTATTATTTGAACGCATTTTGGATAATCCCAAGTGATATGTTTATATTGTAATCGATTATTTGGAGCATACTAATCACACAAATTTCATAAATAAATATTTAATAAAAGATAAAAAAAATAGTTAAATATTATTTTATTTTGATTTTTTTTAAATATATTATTATTAAAATAAATAAAAAACAACTCTTCACATTATAATTTTGAACTAAGATGATACACTATTAACTTCTACATCAAATATTCCGTCTATATAAAATCATTCCTCACAAATTTCAAATAAAAATGACCTTTGTCTTCTTGTGATTCTAAACATGGAAAACTAAACCATTTCCTAGAAAACCTTACCACACATTTCCAACAATCGCTCCAATGTTAGATGTCTACAGAAAGCAACATAGAGTGCTCCAATGTTAGATGTCGACGCAAGTTATTTGGTATACCATGCACATTGACTCAGAAGAAAGCATCGCACTAAATGAAATAAGAATGGCATTTCCCTTCTTATGTGGCCTTAATACCATTTAGCTCATGCATCATTCTCCGATGGGAATCTCACTGTCATCCTACCAATTGGTAAAAGGAAAAGGAAAAGCTGGGAAAGGCTGGATCGTGCTTGATCAATTTAGTTGAGACACCAGCAACGAGTGAGACGTCACCACGAGTGGGCTAGGGTTGGCGATGGCAAAGCCCGCCATAACAACAACCTTACAAGCTGATATTGTGGCGGGGCTATTTGGGACGGCGTAGGAGGGCTTTAGGAACATCTTTAATACGTTATGTCAAGGGATATATAGGGATTTAATAAAAAATCAAACCCAGTGAAGTTCAAAGGTGGACTCTAGCAGGGCAAAGCGCTCCAAAATTACATTTTGAAATTAGGTTATCTCGTCGCCCCGTGCCTAATCGGTCCTTTCTTTCATCCTCTTCCAAGAAGAAATCACCATGCTAAAGGAAATCGGAATAGAACCGATCCATCCCTTCCTGTGTGGAAATAATGCAATTCCCGCAAGCATCATAGCAACAACACAACTGCAATAAAAAAATGGTTCAATTAAAAAATAAAATATAATGGGATATTTTTTAAAAGTTTAGATATTCTTTCCCATGCCGAACAGAAAAGAAGGCAGAGCAACAACATTATGGTAGTAAATATACCAACACTTCTGCAAACTTTAATGTACTACATTTTTTAATTGCTTGAACTTGCAAGAAGCGCAAGCAGTTTTTGCCTCAGAAACTTGGCTCATGACCTCTAAAATAGATACACTCTCGCAATTCTTACCTCAATGTTCCATCTTCCATCGAAATTGAATCAAAACATATGTTCACTGTAAGAAATTATTGTTGTTTCAAAATACAGTTATTCCTGCAAATGCAAAGTTGTTAACATTCCTGCAAATACAATGTTGTTAATATTCCTGTAATAATGTATTTTATTGGGAGTTTCTTGGCCCGATGCACTCTGGACAATGTTGTTAACATTCCTGCAAATACAATGTTGTTAATATTCCTGTAATAATGTATTTTATTGGGAGTTTCTTGGCCCGACGCACTCTGGACAATGTTGTTAACATTCCTGCAAATACAATGTTGTTAATATTCCTGCAAAAATATTCCTGTAATAATGTATTTTATTGGGAGTTTTTTGGCCGGACGCACTCTGGACAATGTTGGTAACATTCCTGCAAATACAATGTTGTTAATATTCCTGCAAAAATATTCCTGTAATAATGTATTTTATTGGGAGTTTCTTGGCCCAACGCACTCTGGACTAAGATTAGGAGTTTCTTGGGCAAGAAGCACCACAACGCCTTCATTCTAATTTTAGGACGCCTTGTATTCTCCATTACAACGCCTGCATTCTCCATTACCACGCACACTTGTATTCTCCATTACAACGCCTGCATTCTCCATTACCACGCACACCTAGCATTCTCCATTACCACGTGAAAGATTTACTTTACCACTGGAAAAAATTTGTTAAAAAATAAAAAGTAAATGACAAACAAGACTCCTTGCATTCTCCATTACCACGCGTTGCATTCTCCATTACCACGTGAAAGTTGTATACTTCCATAAACATTCGCCCATTCTCCATTACCACGCGTTAAACGTCCGCCCTCACCTATGATTCACATTAAAAAGTAAATGACAAACGGTTGCGTTCCATGTACATTCCATTCTCCATACTAAGATCTATAAAAAAAAAATAATAATGAATATGTAAACTTCATTCTCCATACTAAGATCTATAAAAAAAAAATAATAATGAATATGTAAACTTTAAAACTGAAGTAATCTTTCCTGGATTTACTAAATTATGATTCATGGCAATTGATAACTGAGTCTAGTAATTTCTTAATTCTAAAAAGAAAATGTAAAAAAGTAAACAGGTTAACGGATGCACTTAGAAATGCCAGGAAGTTATCAACATTAAATCTTATCCATTGATTTGGATGTAAGATGAAGAACATGCCAGCATCATCCGATTAAATTTTATAATTAAAAGCATGATTAATACAACAATTGAGACGCCTATCATCGTAAATATTTCAACTATTTTTATTCATGATTTTTAATTTGAATTTGTATATTAATTTTAAATTTATATAAATATATAAAACATTTACTATTATCCAATTTTATATTTATTTGTAATATTTTAATTTTTAATTTATATAATCTTTTCAAAATATTCTTTTATATTGATAACATATTTATAATATTTCAACTATTTTTATTCATGATTTTTAATTTGAATTTATATATTAATTTTCAATATATAACATTTACTATTATCCAATTTTCAAAATATAAAATAAAAACAAGATTACTTAAATTATAAAACATTAATATAGTCTAAAATTTTAAATATAAATTATTTATCATACATTTTATCTTAAAATTTTAAGAAATATTATTTATAAAAATATTAAATAGAAGGATAGCATTTTAATTAGTAATGATTCCAATTTAAACTACATTTTGTTTTCTAGAATAGTATATTGTTTTAAAAACAATTATTTAAAATATAAAACATTTGTTATTTAATTTTTTATTATCTAAAATTTTAAAATATAAAACCTTTACTATTTTGATCAATAAAATAATTTATTCATTTTATCTTTAAAAACTATATTTAATATTAAATAGAATAATAATAATTTCAATTATTAATAATTTTAATTTTAAATAGAATAATAACTATTTTAAATATTAACAAGTATGCATAACCTGCACAATAAATGTCAAAGTAAATGGCGAAATAGAATTAGCATCTAGTGTATCATTGGCCATGTTGGAAGAAATTTCAATTACCTGCCTGCAAAATTAGAGAGAACATTGTTACGCAAAGTTGTCAAGTCTGTCTAATCCCAAGAAATAGTATAAATTTTGCATTGTGATCTGCAATGCACCTCAATATTCCATATGAACAAGGCAAACAAAATAACGAGCACAATAAATGGTAGAAGGCGCTCCATGGGAAGGTTTCAAGCAGTTCGTATACAATCGATCAATCATGTTAAAATTGTATTCAATCTAGTCAGAATAACCAATACTAGTTTTGAAAGAAGAATTATTTACAAAACTTCAATTAATACCAAATTTTTATCAATATACCTCTCTTATGAGGATACCAAGAAAGTGCAAACAAAAATCATATTAAAAAGTAATTTATTATGGAGACAACAAAACATTACAAACTATAAAATACCAATTATTTTGGAAAAAATATGATTTGATACTTAGTTTTATATTGTGATTCTTTTAAGCAAACTCATTACAAGCTACAAGGTTATTTATACATTTTAAACCAAATGAATTTTTTCTCCATATTATAACTTTTATAACTTTGGACAGCTATGCATTATGGTGGACCATGTTGATTATGTCTAACCATAGTTAATTATGCCCAATCCTCTTCAAGTTAATAATAGCTTGATTATCAAAATCCCAATCCAACCCCAACAATGTTGGATATGGTGAAGTGTTATTTACTATGTCAATCACTTCAAAGTATGTCATGGTGTGCACACCATCTAGATCTACTCGTATCCCTTTCAATCTACCAATTGGAACCACTCTATTTTGATTTGATAGCTTCAACTAAATAGGTGAAAAAACCAATGTAGATTCTCCCATGGATTCCCATGTCTTCTTAGAAAAAAAAATTACTTCAGACCTTAAGTCTAATATGATATTCCCCATATTGAAGTCTCCAATGTTTGCATTCAACCTGAATTCCCTACTTGTTCTTCTCTTCTTATGAACTTGATTAACTCTTTTATTTTGTAATTTCATCTCTTCTCTCGAACTGCACTTTCCTAACAGACTCTGCACTTTCCTAATAGACTCTGTAATACTTATAAGGAGTTTTTGTCATTCAACAACTTTACACAAGACCCCAAAAAGTTTCTCAAATTACTTACTTGTTCTGATGGATGATCTCTGCTGGTTTGCTCAAACATATGAGGCATGTCATAGACTACTACATCATCTCCTCACTTTGTTCCTGAAGTCGACACAATATTCTACTTCAAAATATTCTACTTGATTATGTCTAACCATGTTATGACTATGAATGACATTAAAACATTAATATGAGTAAATTAAAATTAAATTGATTTTTTAAATAGATTTAATATTATTTTTTTTGAATAAATAAAATGTAAATATGTAAATATTAATGGTGTTGTCTAACTATTTTATGTAAATCACAATTTGTTGTTGTTTAATATGCATTTTTGAAATGCAGAAATGGATTCAACGTGCTGGAAAACCTTTAGGACACTATTATACCAAAACCTAGAACTTTTAAACTACAACATGTATATGAATTTATGAGTAATCAGATAGTTTTGATCTTAGAATAAAACTTACTTTTAACTAATTAAAAGAATTTTTTCTTTAATTTAAAGAAATAGATTAACAACTTAGAGTTTCTTAAAAAAAAATAATCTACATCTTTATAAATTATTTCAAATAACATAGATAACAACCTATTAATAATGGAATTATAATAAATAATAGAATTATAATTAATAATGAAGTTATAATGGATTTTACCAACCTCAATTAAAAAAAAAAAATCACTTTAATTATTTTTGTTTGTTTGTTAGTTTGTCCGTGACATGTGGGACTAACATGTGGCTAAGAAACCATGACTCAGGGGCATCTAAGCCGTCAAAATCACCTAGGGATATCACCCGGCCCGAGCCACACCAACCCTTAACATGGCTGGATTTTTTGTCCCCACAAGTTTCGAACCGGTGACTTTAACATCACGGAGTGCCTTAACAAAACACTTCGTCACCGACTGTCCCACACCTCGGGGACAAAAATCACTTTAATTGTTACACAATATATCATAAAAACTAATAATTATTTATATCCAATAATTAATCTACTTTTTTTTTTAATAATCAAGAGTCATTGTATTACTGATAGAGAGAAAATGTACAAAAAGATTTTGTTGTTGGCTTGCCCGCTGGGAAACGAGACCAACATCAAAACAAAATATTTTCATTCAGAATATGTTTGATATATCTAAGGCCTATGACTGATAAACTAGAGTAGGAATACCTCCTAGTTCCTCTGTGAGAGATTATATCCTCATTTAAACTACTAAGCAGAGGTGGTAAGCCCAAGACTTGTTGGTATTTAAACAAAAAATCACAGAAGGAACAACATAGAACTTAGCTAATGGTGTGGCATGCTACCGTTGGAACTTGGGGCTAAGCAAAGTCCAAGTTGGACATATCAATGCCGACCAGTTTGTCCGCAATCAAATTCAACTTGTGGTCGACCAACTTGACCTGGAGCTGCATGTCATCGAGCTGCAGGAGGACCTCTTGGCAGGCTTCATGGTGGTCGAGAAGAACTCTGCCCATCAAATTTTTCAAGTGCCAGTATATTTCCACCGTTTTCAGGTACTACGAGGACCACCCACGGAAAAAACCAGTGTCAGGAACCCACGATCTGGTTTTTTCCTTCACCTCATCGTCCGAGATGAGCTTCCTTAAAACCCGAACGTCTGCCTCAACCGCATCCATTTCCGATTGAATTTTGGGAGGGGTGACTAAGCGATATGTCTCTGTCGAATCCTCATCCGCATCCACCAAGCGAAACCCTGACCAGGTTCTGGGTCGGCTAGAGGTCCCCCCTTGGCCCCTACGAGAAGATCTGCCCCAAGCCATGTAGATAAGGGTGGATAATCAGAGCGCAGAGTGTAGGGGTGAGAATGGAAAGGAGCTATGAAGCAATCAAGAAGCTGAGAAGGAGAAGGAGAGATAGGAAACAATAAACCAACGAAAATGCAGCCCGAAGGAGACATAAATGAAATAATTACCCAGTGACAGGGTCCATAAATGGAGAGTGTTGTGATGATTTGCAGAGATATGGGTCGTATCGACCGTCAGACTCCTGTGTTTCGCCATCTTTCCAAACCTCGTGCCAAGGACGACATGCTTGAGCTGGTGAGGAGTGGTCAGAGTCATGACGTGAGAGCGAGGACAGGGAAACTCAAGTGCTAGGGGGAGGCAACAATGGGTAATGAGTCGCATGAGGAGGCGAGGTGGAGGCTAAAGGCTACTGGCAAGTGGAGGGTAAAGGATGATGGTAGGTGTCCTTAGATTGAGTGTCTGAGTGGGTGGGGGGGTCGGGGACCCACCAACGTTTGGATTGCGTCCCTGACACCCCATGTAGGGGCCAATAATTAATCTACTTAATCCTTTAAACAAAAATGTATTTCTCACTATGCCATATTTACTTTTAAAATCTTATCTCATGGACAATGTGCGACTTCTAATGTATAATTAATTTTTTAATAAAATAAGATATAAATTTTATTCTTGTATTTAATTTTTTAATAAAATAAATTATAAATTTTATTCTTAAAAGAAAAGTTATTCTTCTTTCATATATCTATCAATCAATCATAAAACAAACTTGTCATCACATTCCCATTAAGTTACTTTATGCCATATTTACTTTTAAAATATTATCTCATAGATGATGTGCGACTTCCAATATATGTTTAATTTTTTAATAAAATAAGATATACATTTTATTCTTATATTTAATTTTTCAATATAATAAACTAGCATACCGCCATACCGGGGGAAAGGCGACGCCGAAAAGAATAATATAGTTTTTTTTTGAAGTATATTATTTCATGAGTAGCATTGTAATGGTATATTAATTATGAGTATGAATAGCAATATCAAGAAGAGTAGGAAAGACCAGAAGCTCCACAAAGTGGCAGGAAACCCACTTGGAATGTCCATATGTTGGTGTTGGGAAGACAAACATAGTGCTTTATGTGTTTGTTGCTCATAATAGCTATACATATATTCCATTTCTATACTTTTTATGTACACTGATTCTCCCAAGGACAATATATTTAAACCAAAAGCAAATCGTATCTTCTCACTGTTATAACCCTAAATTGCACCACACATGCTTACCTGGCATCAGGCCAACTCATATCCCTTCCTTGCCAAAGCCATGCTGAATAAACTCTTAAAAATCCTCTTAAAACAAGTGACACTCACCCTAAACCACTACTGCATGCATTGGAACGCTGGCAGGCCTACTACTGCACGCGTTGGAACGCTGGCTGGCCTACTACAACCCGCGTTTACCTAACAAAGCACAAAAATAGGAAAGTTGCCGACGGGACAAAAAGCTATGGGTCAGTTAACTGGAACTCTCGGCCATGCATGGCCGAGAGTTCGTCCAAAACCCTAGCTCCTTCTAGCCTATAAAAGAAGGGGTAGGGGTACTATTTGGAAGAGGAAAATTATAGCAAAGAAACTCTACCCAATTGCCGAATCCATTTGTCCCAACCCTTTAGCCTTTACTCAAGCCTAAGGAAAATTCAAGCAAAGCAGTTGGAGGACAAAGAAGAGGAGGAGCCCTGGATCAGGATCGAGGAACGGTGGTCGGTCTCTATCATTATTGTAAGTTGATTCATCTTGAGATTAATAAAAGAATACTTTTCCCGTCCCAATGCACGAGTTATATATGTTTTATTTGATTTATGCTTAATCTCTAACCCTCAAGTAGAAAAATAGCATGCATGCGTAGTGTTTTGTCTTGGTTGCAGGATTGTCTTTGGAAGGAGCAGCGCAAGCAAGCAGACAAAGCGCAACGGAGGATCTACACCAAACATCAGTAAAAAGGTTAGTAGGTCTTTTCCATGCTTGTGTGTGAAAAAGGGGTTTGAGTTTTTGGGTGATAGGTTAAAAGTGATTTATTTAGGGTCATGATCTGCATGCAAGTTTAGCCCTAGCTTGTTAGTCCGTAGGGTATTATTTCCCAAAAACAGAATTGGCGACTCCATTTCCAGTTACCTGTGAGATACGACGCCTCCACAGAGTTGCTAGCTAATTTCGAACAGATGACAGCAGACCATATCTCTGATCATATCCAGGAATGAAGACGCCGAAAGAATCTAATCAAAGTACCAGTTCCACCAGCATTCCTACTTGAGTGGTTCCTTAAGTCTTTAGTCCCCCAATTATCCAAAGACGTCGCAACTTCTGGGGTTTTCTCCGAGGAAGATGCCATCATGAGGGCTCAACAGTTTGAGCTTATCTATTCTCAGTCTGGTTTATTATACAACATCCT
>ML785630.1:1329621-1349899 GCA_009831015.1 Picea engelmannii | reverse complement strand
TAACACCCTGTTTCCCCCAGATTGTAAATATATCTGAACTGGCCAAGGACTATGGAAAAACTCATAAGTATGAATATGTGATGTAAATGGACCTGCAGGAAGAGGTCAATGAATGTAAAGAACACTATGAATTTATTGCAGAAATGCTGAGAGGGGATGTGCGGAAAAAGAGACCACGATGGTGGTGGAGGGAACCTTGAAAAAGGGGCGTTAACTTCCACCAAGAATAAAACACCGTATTTGGACTCCACTGGCCCGGGGAACCAAAAGCGGCTCGCTAGCCCTGAAATTAATGCCTTGCAGGCTGGTAGGTGGATGGCTTGATGAGGGATGGGGAGGTGAACCACCCATCCGTAGAGCCATCATGACTGACGGCGCAAGGGCAATCGTGCCACACGCTACCTCGTGAGAGGACAAGGCGTATGGCTGAAACAATGAAAAGGAAGAAGGGCAGACACGAGGGGAACTCTGGCGGCACTACGCAGAGTGAGTGATCGCAGGAGGAAGGATTGCAACCTTCGTTCCTGGGCACTGGAAGACAGAGAGACGCATGTCTCAGGACATCGTGGTCTCAGCTCGGGGGTGGCTAGTGGTAAATCCAGTAGGAGTCACTACGCCTACGGTTGGGTGGAAACGAGCACCCCTCTCAGCAGTTGCTTCCATTGTTGGAGTTATTTCTGATAAGTATTTTTATTATATTGCCTTTTGAAAGTTATATGCTGTCACATATGTTCACAGGCTCGTGGAATTGTAAATATCTCTGGTGTAAGAATGTCTATGCAGAAATTGATAATGAGGAGTAGATCTTGGCTCATAATACTGTGAAATTGTAAAATGGTTTCAACATAAGAATGTCCGTGTAGTGTTTCCTATGAATGAGTTTATATATGAATTTAATCATGGCCAGCCATCCTCGGGAAGATGTCTCCCTTTAGCTGCTTATGGGGATGCCCCGGTAGGGACCTCTTCACAGAAATTCCCTCCTTGGAAAGGTTCGCTAAGAACCCAGAACAAGGATTCGAACGCATAGGCTTTATTAATCTTGCATGAGGAGGAACGATTCTAATAGGGTTCCAAGATAGTAGTGTTGTGAAGAGCGATAAGTCGACGGACGAACCATAGTCATTCACGACCATTAGATTGACGAAAGTAACGCAGGCGTTACATGCCTTGCCCTCTCTCGTCGTGAGTAGCGAGAAATTGGGATCGTAGATTCCAAGATCCAAAGGACGAATCTAGACCGCTAGATCTCGGTCCAAATTACCCGTCAGCCGTTGGATTCGGAGAAGCTGTGCGGGGGTTAAGCGCATGGGTAGACATGCGAGGAAGAGATCTGAGCCATCGGATCTGGAGCCGAAATCCCGTAAGCCATTGGATGGGGAGGAGTTTCACGGAGTATAACCTCTGGAAAGAGAGCATGCAGGAGAAATCATCTGAACCGTCGGATCTTAGGTCATAGTCCCGTCCGCCGTCAGATCTCGAAAAGTTGCGTCGAAGTTAAACCCTAGTGTGCAGAGAAAGAGTCTCCGCCATTGATCTCCACCGCGACACGTGGAGGGGGATCACAAGGAGTCGTGAATTGGGAAATCGAAGTTTTCGAGTACTAGGAAACCTTGTTGAGTGAACTCGCGATCCGCGATTTCCCGATACGATCTGAGCCGTCCATCCTCGGAGGACAGATGTCAGCGATCCAGAGTGAGTCGGGAAATCGGAGTTCCCGAGAGCAAGACAACCATGATATCAAAAGTCTCAAAATCCCGAGAACGGATCCTAACCGTTGATCTCGGCAGGACACGTGTCGGCGTTTGGGAGGCGTCGGGATTTTTACCATCGGAGATTTGGAGAGTGTAGAACCGTTGCAATAGGAAATCGCAATATGCGATTCTCCGATGCAATCAGGACCGTCCATCATTTGAGGGACGCGTGTCAATGGATCTAACCTAGTCAGGGTTTGGCATATCGGGGTTTTTGAATGCAAGGAACTCTTGCCATATGGATTCACGAACCGCGAAACCTCGATGAGTGGGAGCCAGCTGTCAAGCCCATTAGCGGAGGAGGATGGAGCTATAGGGAGGACGCGTGTCAACCACCCGGGGAAAGTTGCGAATCGGGAAATCGCGAATCCTGGGGACATGTGCTTTGCGTCATCATAAATGTCGAAATCCCGATGGGAGGTTATACGGCGATGGTCCCATGGTAGATGGTCACAGGGGCTATTGTATAGCCTAGAGGGCTAATGCATTAGGGGCATATCGGAGATCAGAGAGTCGCGAGTTCTGAGGACTCGAGAATTACGACATCGGAAATCCCGAAACTCCGATAGGAGTAGCTCCGAGAGAAGGTAAGACCACGGTCGTAAAGACAATGACTCCCAGGCTTAGCCTAGGGAGCGAATGCTAAGAAGCGCTTCGGAATTCGGAGGATCGCGAGTTATGGGGGTGAATGAATTTTGACTTTCGAAACCCCGAATCCCGATAATGAACCAGGGGTTGGCACCTCGCGAACGCGGGTTTCTTGATAATTTCCCATTGGTGGGAGATTAACCCCAAATTTTTTAAAATTATGATAGTGGGTGTGTTACACAAACTGTGAAACCCCGATCGAGAGTACGGTCGAGGACATGTGGAGGTGGTCACTTGGACCAGGGTCTAGTCGAAGGGCTAGCACAGAAGGTGCATCGGCAATCGAAAAATCGCAAGTCCCGTGGACACAAACACCACGTCATCGTGAACGCCGAAACTCTGATGGGGGGTTTGGCTACGGTCACACGGAGACAGGTCATATGGGTCGTGTTATAGCCGGTAGGGGATAGCTCCTAGGAGGAGGAGCTCATCGCACATTGGGATATCGGAGATCCCGGAGGCCAGGAGTTCATGCATCTTGAACTCGCGAATCCCAAATCCCCGAAATCCCAAAACCTCATCACATACCTCCATTACCTATCCCTTGTCACCTCGTCCTATCCCCGTGTCATGCCAACCACATTTTCTTCCCGGCCCCTGTGTTCCTTCCACCTGGCTCGTACACTTCGAAGTCCACAAATTCTTCCACTTGCATTTGCCCTATCGTTCTCCCTCTGCCACATCCATCCGCATGGCCTCTCCTCATCCCATCTCCACACCAAGCATGTCAAACTACCCCTGCCTGGTCACCGACCGTTTGCCACTTTGTGTCAAGTACTCCAGTCATCACGACGGCCTCCACATCCACCCTCTAGTCTTACCACGAATTTTCCAAACAGATCCAAATGGCAGAATGAGAAGCCCTCCATGCCCTGTAGGTACAGAGTCAACCGGGGCCTTTCCCAATCCCAATGAAACAGTTATTGCAGCAGTTGATGGTGGTTGGACATCATTTCCACCATAAATGGAAAGTTCAGAAAATGACTGTAAGCTTGTCAATTCATTCACAGGTCCTTTTGGAGCGCGATTGCGTCTGACCGAAGTTCACGACTGTCTAGAGACTGTAGACGCAGTAAGCATGCAGATGTAATGTCTTCAATGCGATGTCTCGAGTTGGCTTCTAGGGCTTTGTTCCAAGTATATGTAGGCATTTTTGCCATTTTTGTAAGGATCGATGGTTGAGCTGAGCTCCCGGTTGTAAAGTTTTAATGAAGCATTGTTGCTCTGATTATGTATGAAATTTTGAGACTTCTTGCCTTATGAATGCCAGTTTCTTTCATGTCTTTATTTACACTGTGTTAGAGTAGCTCGGAATTGGAGGATCCAGTCGAGCTGTAGCTATTATAGGATGATGTTGTAATGGATCACTGTAATAGTTGCACTGTCTCTAATCAGTTCTTGTGATTTCCCCAGCGCTGAGTGACTTGGAATTGGAGGATCCAGTCAAGTCCCTTTTAGTTCCTTGAGACCCTGAACCAAGCTGATCTTGCATTCAGAGTCTTTCTTCTGCAAACTGCCGAAAGCCTACTGCTTGAAGTTGTTTGTCCACCTTTCTTACTAAGTCTTCCACCTGATCATTGTTAAATCAACCCACTGGCCGATGTTAGGATTCCAGACCTCCTTTGTTCTTTACGTACCAGACCCAGTCCCTGAGTTAGAATGATATCTCCTCGAGTCTTTATATCCATTTGATCATCCCTTTATAAACAAATCGTGACATTAAACTGATGGGTGTTGGGCTCTGCTCCTGCAAGCAATCCAGGAGTGAATTCAAGCGCTAACATTTCTGGCGCCGTTGTCGGGGACAAAATTGAAGATTTTCCCTGGGTAGAACGACATTGAGCCTCTGAATCCGAAGGTGCATCGGATTATCAGAGCCTTTCAAGATTGTTAATTTGCACCTGGCGACTCCAATGTGACGACTCCATTGGGGAGAACCTGCTCTGTAAATTGTGGCTTTTCGAGGCAGGCATACACGGTCTCATCCACAACTACCTCTAGCTACGCCTGAAACAGATCCAGAGGCGATACTCAAAAAGGGAAAGGCCTCTGAAGAAGAAGCGTCCATTACTGAATCAGGTAATCCACCATATCCTTCTATGGGAGCTCCTTTTTCTCCTCCTCAGTTATTTGACAGGCCTGTTTCTGCAGTTTCCTGTTTTTTAAATTTTGGGAGTGTTCCTGCTGAGTTTTCCCCTCCTGGTCTGGGATTGGAGGGAGAAATCCTTGTCACTCCCCTCTCCTCTTAAGCTGTTCCTTGGCGTAGACCCGGAACCACAGAAGATTTTCCCACTCCTGCACAAGGAGGAGCGCCTGCTGACTCGAACCTGTTAGCCTTCTCCTTAGACCCTCTCTTGTTCCCCACTCCAATTCGAGGCTTGTTCCCAGCAGTCCCTTCACGAACTCCTTCTCCTCCAAGATCTCCTCCACCTAATATTCCTATGGCTGGTGCTAACCCCCCTATGACCAGAATGGAGGCCATTATAGCCGCTAGGTATGCTCCCTTCGTGTTACCGCAGCCTCTCAATGCCCTCCTAGCAGACGGTTACCTCAAACAGCTGCCTAGGTTTACAGGTGAGGGGGACATAACTGCAGAAGAGCACCTAGAAGCCTTTTACAGTTTCACAGATGATAATAACATCATGCACGCAGACGTATGGATGAGGATTTTTGTCCATAGTCTTCAAGGAGAGGCTAGAAAATGGTTTAAGGCTCTACCTCATGGATCTATTGATGGGATTGAAGCTTTAGATAATTCCTTCTTAAGACAGTGGGGAGATAAGAAAGATTTCATGTATTACATGACAGAGTTTGGGTCTTTGAAGAGGAAGGAAGGAGAGTCTATCTTCGATTTCTCCAAGAGATTTAATAAAATGTACAACAAAATCCCTGCTGAGATAAAACCCTCTGAAGCCTCTGTAAATATTACTTATGCTAGCGCCTTCGATCCCAATTTCTGCCTCTTTTTGAGGGAAAGAAGAGCCACTACTCTGGCTCAGATGCAGGATGCAGCTGTGGAAGTAGAGTCTAATATATTGGTTGTTGACCGCCTCAGGCATGCTGCTGGTAGAAACATATCCAGGTAGAGGCCTGAAGCTGCCTCATCCAGTTCCTCTCCCCTGCCCCTTCAGGCATAAGAGACAGCCAGGGTACTCAAGTCACTTTCTGCTAGGATGGAAAGGTGGGAGTTAGAAGGGAAGCCCATGTACAAAAATACCTAAAATGCCGATGGTAGAGGTTTCAGGAGATCTGATAACCATGGGCCACGGGCCTTCCCAAGGGAACAAAAAGATAGAGAAGACCAGAGAATTCAAGCCCCTTTTCAGAACAACTTGGTGGCCGATGAGGAGGAAAGAGAAACAGATGAGCTTGACCTTGAAATCCACTGCTTAGAAGACACTCATCCTTTTCCTCATCTCACTCGAACAACTTATGAGGAGTCTCTCATGGATAGTCAGCTAAATGAGTTGAGCAAGGGAGACAAGGTTAGCGGCGACCGAGGCAGGTATAACCTGAGGTCCGACAAAAAGACAACAACACCTGATACTCCTGAGCAATCCATTAGATCAGAAAATCCTTCTAACGCAGTAGTCGACAATCACAGAGGTAAGAAGGCTCAACCCCTCTCTCCCACTATCCGCAATTATGTTCCTGAAATAAAAGAAATTCCAAATCCTACATCTTCTTTTAACTTCGAGCATGAGATCCAAAAGATCAGAATCCCTGTGCCCCTCACTAAGCTGATTAAACATGATGAATTCAAAAAGCGCTTCTCTGAACTTTTACAGTCTGAAGCCTCATGCCTTCCCTCAGACTCCATAAACCTCCAAGATGAAAAGCCAGCAGTTATCCTGGGCCCCATGGTAGAAAACATAGATGACTCATCCCCCCCTTTCTACACCTCCTTGAACATACATGACAAAGTGCTACACAACTGCTTGATGGATTTAGGGGCCTCTCATAACCTCATGCCCAAAACTGTCATGGAAGAGTTAGGACTAGAAGTTACCCGAGCCTATCATGACCTCTATTCCTTTGACTCCAGGAGAGTCCAGTGTCTGGGAGTGATCAAAGACCTGGTTGTGACCTTGTTTCAACTGCCCATGAAGAGTGTGGTCATGGATATTGTAGTAGCTGATGTCCCCCCAAAATTCGATATGCTATTATCAAGATCTTGGATAAAAAGACTGGGGGGAACCTTGCAGATGGACCTCACATATGATACTATCCCAGTGTTTGGAGGGGAGCATAGAAGACTATACAGGGAAGCTCAATTGGCCTATATAATCAGTGATGAAGCCAACCCTACCAACCATCCCATCTTTGCCTTGGACACTGACTTAGGCTCCAGTTTACTACAACTCACCCATGCCCACGAGCCTCCTCTCAAACTCAGAAAACAACCCACCATTCCCCCATAAACTTCCTCCCTCCATAACCCCCATCTGGAAACTGTTCTTTGATGGAGCCTCTTCCAAAGAAGGCGCTGGAGCTGGGGTGGTTTTTGTGTCACCGGCTCAGGAAACCATATCCCTGTCATACAAATTAGAGTTTGAAGCTACCAACAATGTGGCAAAGTATGAAGCTCTTATACTAGGATTAAGAGCCGCAAGGGAAATGAGAATCCAGGAGATAACAATGTTCGGAGATGTCGAGTTGGTAGTCCAGCAAGTTAGAAGCGCTTATCAGGCGAAGCATCATCAGTTTAGTTGAGACACCAACAATGATTGAGACGTCACCACGAGTGGACTAGGGTTGGCGGTAGCAAAGCCCGCCATAACAACAACCTTACAAGCTGATATTGTGGCAGGGCTATTTGGGACGGCATAAGAGGGCTTTATGAACATCTTTAATACGTTATGTCAAGGGATAAATAGAGATTTAATAAAAAATCAAACCTAGTGAAGTTCAAAGGTGGACTCGAGCAGGGCAAAGCGCTCCAAAATTACATTTTGAAATTAGGTTATCTCGTCGCCCCGTGCATAATCGGTCCTTTCTTTCATCCTCTTCCAAAAAGAAATCACCATGCTAAAGGAAATGGGAATAGAACCGATCCATCCCTTCCTGTGTGGAAATAATGCAATTCCCGCAAGCATCATACCAACAACACAACTGCAATAAAAAATGGTTCAATTAAAAAATAAAATATAATGGGATATTTTTTAAAAGTTCAGATCGAGCGTTCTTTCCCATGCCGAACAGAAAAGAAGGCAGAGCAACAACATTATGGTAGTAAATATACCAGCACTTCTGCAAACTTTAATGTACTACATTTTTCAATTGCTTGAACTTGCAAGAAGCGCAAGCAGTTTCTGCCTCAGAAACTTGGCTCATGACCTCTAAAACAGATACACTCTCGCAATTCTTACCTCAATGTTCCATCTTCCATCGAAATTGAATCAAAACATATGTTCACTGTAAGAAGCTATCGTTGTTTCAAAATACAGTTATTCCTGCAAATGCAATGTTGTTAACATTCCTGCAAATACAGTGTTGTTAATATTCCTGTAATAATGTATTTTATTGGGAGTTTCTTGGCCCGATGCACTCTGGACAATGTTGTTAACATTCCTGCAAATACAATGTTGTTAATATTCCTGCAAAAATATTCCTGTAATAATGTATTTTATTGGGAGTTCCTTGGCCCGATGCACTTTGGACAATGTTGTTAACATTCCTGCAAATACAATGTCGTTAATATTCCTGTAATAATGTATTTTATTGGGAGTTTCTTGGCCCAACGCACTCTGGACAATGTTGTTAACATTCCTGCAAATACAATGTTGTTAATATTCCTGCAAAAATATTCCTGTAATAATGTATTTTATTGGGAGTTTCTTGGCCCAATGCACTCTGGACTAAGATTGGGAGTTTCTTGGGCAAGAAGCACCACAAGGTTACATATCTGTATTCTTATTAATGTATTTCACCTTCCATTTAATTTTAGGACGCCTTGTATTCTCCATTACAACGCCTGCATTCTCCATTACCACGGACACTTGTATTCTCCATTACAACGCCTACATTCTCCATTACCACGCACACCTAGCATTCTCCATTACCACGTGAAAGATTTACTTTACCACTAGAAAGAATTTGTTAAAAATTAAAAAGTAAATGACAAACGAGACTCCTTGCATTCTCCATTACCACACGTTGCATTCTCCATTACCATGTGAAAGTTGTATACTTCCATAAACATTCGCCCATTCTCCATTACCACGCGTTAAACGTCCGCCCTCACCTATGATTCACATTAAAAGTAAATGACAAACTGTTGCGTTCCATGTACATTCCATTCTCCATACTAAGACCTGTAAAATAATAATAATAATGAATATGTAAACTTTAAAACTGAAGTAATCTTTCTTGGATTTACTAAATTATGCTTCATGACAATTGATAATTGAGTCTAGTAATTTCTTAATCCTAAAAAGAAAATGTAAAAAAGTAAATAGGTTAATGGATGCACTTAGAAATGCCAAGAAGTTATCAACATTAAATCTTATCCATTGATTTGGATGTAAGACGAAGAATATGCCAGCATCATCCGATTAAATTTTGTAATTAAAAGCATGATTAATGCATCAATTCCAATAGGGGGGACGCCTATCAACGTAAATATTTCAACTATTTTTATTCATAATTTTTAATTTGAATTTGTATATTAATTTTAAATTTATATAAAGATATAAAACATTTACTATTATCCAATTTTATATTTATTTGTAATATTTTAATTTTTAATTTATATAATCTTTTCAAAATATTCTTTTATATTGATCACATATTTATAATATTTCAACTATTTTTATTCATGATTTTTAATTTGAATATATATATATTATCCAATTTTCAAAATATAAAATAAGAACAAGATTACTTAAATTATAAAACATTAATATCATCTAAAATTTTAAATATAAATTATTTATCATACAATTTATCTTAAAATTTTAAGAAATATTATTTATAAAAATATTAAATAGAAGGATAACGATTTTAATTAGTAATGATTCCCATTTAAACTACATTTTGTTTTCTAGAATAGTATATTGTTTTAAAAACAGTTATTTAAAATATAAAACATTTGTTATTTAATTTTTTATTATCTAAAATTTTAAAATATAAAGCCTTTACTATTTTTATCAATAAAATAATTTATTCATTTTATTTTTAAAAGCTATATTTAATATTAAATAGAATAATAATAATTTCAATTATTAATAATTTTAATTTTAAATAGAATGATAACTATTTTAAATATTAACAAGCATGCATAACATGCACAATAAATGTCAAAGTAAATGGCGAAATAGAATTAGCATTTGTTGTATCATTGGCCATGTTGGAAGCAATTTCAATTACCTGCCTGCAAAATTAGAGAGGACATTGTTATGCAAAGTTCTCAAGTCTGTCCAATCGCAAGAAATAGTATAAACTTTGCATTGTGATCTGCAATGCACCTCAATATTTCATATGAACAAGGCAAACAAAATAACGAGCACAATAAATGGTAGAAGGCGCTCCATGGGAAGGTTTTGAGCAGTTCGTATACAATCGATTGATCGTGTTAAAACTGTATTCAATCTAGTCAGAATAATCAATACCAGTTTTGAAAGAAGAATTCTTTACAAAACTTCAATCAATACCAAATTTTTATCAATATACCTCTTATGAGGATACCAAGAAAGTGCAAACAAAAATCATATTAAAAAGTAATTTATTATGGAGACAACAAAACATTACAAACTATAAAATACCATTTTTTTTCAAAAAAATATGATTTGATACTTAGTTTTATATTGTGATTCTTTTAAGAAAACTGATTACAAGCTACAAGGTTATTTATACATTTTAAACCAAATGAATTTTTTCCCCATATTATAACTTTGGACAGTTATGCATTATGGTGGACCATGTTGATTATGTCTAACCATAGTTGATTATGCCCAATCCTCTTCAAGTTAATAATAKCTTGATTATCAAAATCCCAATCCAACCCCAACAATGTTGGATATGGTGAAGTGTTATTTACTATGTCAATCACTTCAAAGTATGTCATGGTGTGCACACCATCTAGATCTACTCGTATCCCTTTCAATCTACCAATTGGAACCACTCTATTCTGATTTGATAGCTTCAACTAAATAGGTGAAAAAACCAATGTAGGTTCTCCCATGGATTCCCATGTCTTCTTAGAAAAAGAAATTACTTCAGACCTTAAGTCTAATATGATATTCCCCACATTGAAGTCTCCAATGTTTGCATTCAACCTGAATTCCCTACTTGTTCTTCTCTTCTTACGAACTTGATTAACTCTTTTATTTTGTAATTTCATCTCTTCTCTCGAACTGCACTTTTCTAACAGACTCTGTAATACTTATAAGGAGTTTTTGTCATTCAAAAACTTTACACAAGACCCCAAAAAGTTTCTCAAATTACTTACTTGTTCTGATGGATGATCTCTGCTGGTTTGCTCAAACATATGAGGCATGTCATAGACTACTACATCATCTCCTCGCTTTGTTCCTGAAGTCGACACAATATTCTACTTCAAAATATTCTACTTGATTATGTCTAACCATGTTATGACTATGAATGACATTAAAACATTAATATGAGTAAATTAAAATTAAATTGATTTTTTAAATAGATTTAATATTTTTTTTTTGAATAAATAAAATGTAAATATGTAAATATTAATGGTGTTGTCTAACTATTTTATGTAAATCACAAATTGTTGTTGTTTAATATGCATTTTTGAAATGATGCTGGAAAACCTTTAGGACACTATTATACCAAAACCTAGAACTTTTAAACGACAACATGTATATGAATTTATGAGTAATCAGATAGTTTTGATCTTAGAATAAAACTTACTTTTAACTAATTAAAAGAATTTTTTCTTTAATATAAAGAAATAGATTAACAACTTAGAGTTTCTTAAAAAAAATTAATCTACATATTTATAAATTATTTCAAATAACATAGATAACAACCTATTAATAATTAAATTATAATAAATAATAGAATTATAATTAATAATGAAGTTATAATGGATTTTACCAACCTCAATTTAAAAAAAAAAAAAAAAACACTTTAATTTTTTTTTTGTTTGTTAGTTTGTCCGTGACATGTGAGATTAACATGTGGTTAAGAAACCATGACTCAGGGGCATCTAAGCCGTCAAAATCACCTGGAGATTGCACCCGGCCCGAGCCACACCAACCCTTAACATGGCTGGATTTTTTGTCCCTGCAAGTTTCGAACCGGTGACTTTAACATCACGGAGTGCCTTAACAAAACACTCCGTCACCGACTGTCCCACACCTCGGGGACAAAAATCACTTTAATTGTTACACAATATATCATAAAAACTAATAATTATTTATATCCAATAATTAATCTACTTTTTTTTTTAATAATCAAGAGTCATTGTATTACTGATAGAGAGAAAATGTACAAAAAGATTTTGTTGTTGGCTTGCCCGCTGGGAAACGAGACCAACATCAAAACAAAATATTTTTCATTCAGAATATGTTTGATATATCTAAGGCCTATGACTGATAAACTAGAGTAGGAATACCTCCTAGTTCCTCTGTGAGAGATTATATCCTCATTTAAACTACTAAGCAGAGGTGGTAAGCCCAAGACTCGTTGGTATTTAAACAAAAAATCAGAGAAGGAACAACATAGAACTTAGCTAATGGTGTGGCCCGCTACCACTGGGACTTGGGGCTAAGTGAAGTCCAAGTTGGAAATATCAATGCCGACCAGTTTGTCCGCAATCAAATTCAGCTTGTGGTCGACCAACTTGACCTGGAGCTGCATGTCATCGAGCTGCAGGAGGACCTCTTGGCAGGCTTCGTGGTGGTCGAGAAGAAATCTGCCCATCAAAATTTTCAAGTGCCAGTATATTTCCACTGTTTTCAGGTACTACGAGGACCACCCACGAATAAAACCAGTGTCGGGAAACCACGATCTGGTTGTTTCCTTCACCTCATCGTCCGAGATGAACTTCCTTAAAACCCGAACGTCCGCCTCAACTGCATCCATTTCCGACTGAATTTCAAGAGGGGTGACTAAGCGATATGTCTCCGTCGAATCCTCATCCGCATCCACCAAGCGAAATCCTGACCAGGTTTTGGGTCAGCTAGAGGTCCCCCCCTGGCCCCTATGAGAAGATCTGCCCCAAACCATGTAGATAAGGGTGGAGATTCAGAGCGTAGAGTGTAGGGGTGTGAATGGAAAGGAGCTATGAAGCAATCGAGAAGTTGAGAAGGAGAAGGAGAGATAGGAAACAATAAACCAACGGTAATGCAGCCCGAAGGAGACGTAAATGAGATAATTACCCAGTGACAGGGTCCATAAATGGAGAGTGTTGTGATGATTTGCAGAGATATGGGTCGTATCGGCCGTCAGACTCCTGTGTTTCGCGATCTTTCCAAACCTCGTGTGAAGGACGACATGCTTGAGCTGGTGAGGAGTGGTCAGAGTCATGATGTGAGAGCGAGGACAGGGAAACTCAAGTGCTAGGGGGAGGCAACAATGGGTAATGAGTCGCATGAGGAGGCGAGGTGGAGGCTGAAGGCTACTGGCAAGTGGAGGGTAAAGGATGATGGTAGGTGTCCTCAGATTGAGCGTCTGAGTGGGTGGGGGGCTCGGGGACCCACCAACGTTTGGATTGCGTCCCTGACACCCCATGCAGGGGCCAATAATTAATCTACTTCATCCTTTAAACAAAAATGTATTGCTCACTATGCCATATTTACTTTTAAAATCTTATCTCATGGACAATGTGCGACTTCTAATGTATAATTAATTTTTTAATAAAATAAGATATAAATTTTATTCTTGTATTTAATTTTTTAATAAAATAAATTATAAATTTTATTCTTAAAAGAAAACTTATTCTTCTTTCATATATCTATCAATCAATCATAAAACAAACTTGTCATCACATTCCCATTAAGTTACTTTATGCCATATTTGCTTTTAAAATATTATCTCATAGACGATGTGCTACTTCCAATATATATTTAATTTTTTAATAAAATAAGATATACATTTTATTCTTATATTTATTTTTTCAATATAATAAACTAGCATACCCCTGAACCGGGGGAAAGGCGACGCTGAAAAGAATAATATAGTTCTTTTTGTAAGTTTTTTTTTATAAGTATATTATTTCATTAGTAGCATTGTAATTGTATATTAATTATGAGTAGAAATAGCAATATCAAGAAGAGTAGGAAAGACCAGAAGCTCCACAGAGTGGCAAGAAACCCACTTGGAATGTCCATATGTTGGTGTTGGGAAGACAAACATAGTGCTTTATGTGTTTGTTGCTCATAATAGCTATACATACATTCCATTTCTATACTTTTTATGTACATTGATTCTCCCAAGGAAAATATATTTAAACCAAAAGCAAATCGTATCTTCTCACTTTAACCTATACTAATAAGTAAAGTTCACATAATAAACCACATAATAATACATACATAGAGACATCCTCTATCACAATCACTACATGTGACTAATAATAAAGAACACAGTATCTTCAAATACACATGTCAACATCCACATCATACCTAATCAAATCAAATGACCAATACCATAACTGATTCATGAGGACCTTGTTTAACCATTATAAGCACCACATTTAAGTTTCATGCTTGTAATTATATGAGAACGAGAATGGATGACCATGCGAGATTAGACCTTTCGACTTGAGTTTAAGAGGGCTCATTGAAATTAAGAATAATACTTTGGCAGAAAAAAAATTTCACCATCAGCGACGATCAATGAGCACATGTAACAGTGGAATATTCAACAAATCCCACAAGCGGTGCCAACTCCAACTCCCCTATTTATGGCAAAGCAGAGCTTCAAAAAATCAAAGAATTGGTGCCAACTCCCCTATTTAGAGCAAAGCAAGAGCCCTTCTACGAATACGTCTTGAGATCAAATCTCCATGGCTCCATAAGCTATTATTCTTTTTGTTATTGTAATAACTACCATTATGGGTTTAGGGGAAACAATTGATGTCTTGAATGTTGTGCATAACGACATGCACATGGCGGAATTTATAAGAACTTCGTGCAATATGACTCTGTATCCGCGGGTTTGTGTTTCGTCGCTCTCTTCCTACCGAGGGCCTCTGAAGCCCAAGAAAAGCGATCTTGTGAATGCAGTCGTGCATATGAGCCTCATTAATTCCCACAACATGTTTGTTTGGTCCACGAGCCTAAAAACCAAAATATCTAGGATGAGTAAAAGAAAAAAGGCAATGTGAAAGGATAGTATGGAGAATTTCGGAACCACCACATACCAGATTCATCAATCTCTAGTGGAGATGAAGCACCACCTGAAACGAAACACCTTCAACATTCAGATGAGCACTGCCCTTACCAACGAGGACTCTTGTATCAACGACTTCTAGGTGGCTAAATAAGAAACAATTATGTATAAATCCAAGAGAGAGCAGAGTGATTTTTACATTATGGTGTTTATATTTTTCATTGAAAAATAAATTAAATATGGTTAGATTATAAAATCTCAACAATGGATATTTACCATTCCGACAATTGATATTTACAAAATTTTATATCAAAATCAGAAAAAAAAATATCCAAAACGCGGATGAATCGTTTCTATATTTTATATTTGACATAGAAGTTTCATCTGAATCGTGATTTCCCGTGTTGAAGGCGTCGCTCCGCATCATCTCTCAATACGAGGAGGTTTCCATCACTCACAATCTTGCTATAAGAAAGTTTCATGTTTCCATTCCATTCCATCAATATTCCAACCTACTATTCAATCCACTGCTCTCAAAATTCATTCAGACTCTTCCCCCAATTTCAGTCTGCAAATTCATTTGTTTTCTTCCTCTGTATTTAAATTCATTCGTTTTCTTCCTCTATATTTAACTTCATTCATTTTCTTCCTCTGTATTTAATTCATCAAGGTGCGATAGAGGCACGGAGCATGGAAGTAACCCTCATCTCGACCCGCAATCTGAAGAAAACAGGCATGCTCTCCAAAACAAAGGCCTACGCAGTCGCATGGATCTCCACCGATCACAAAAACAAGCAAGAGACGTCTGTGGACAAGAACAACAACACCGATCCCACCTGGAACCACACTATTAAGTTTACCGAAGGAGTGGGTACATGAACTATGGATACTTTATACAGACTTGTACAACTAAATAAGGGCCAATTTGTATATGAAGAATTAAAATAAAATCAAACAATTATAGTTCACTTTTGCAAATCCCAAGTGCACTACAAATGCACCTATGCATCATGCACACAAGGAGTGGGTGTGTGCACTTTGACTATCTAAAAAATACTTGTACGAGTAAAGTGCCAAGTTGTACATGGAGAAGAATTGAAATAAATTTTATTTTGGTTTAACTTGAATATCAAAATTGGACATAACTCTACCTACTTAAAACCATAATTCCACTACACTAAAACCCTCCTTATAGGAAAAGACCATTTTCTCAATATCCTAAAATTGCACAAGCTAAATTAAGAGAAAAATAGAGCTACACACTTTTGCATGACATACCTAACTATAGTATTTATCAAATTAAATGTATAGTAAATTATTTACAAAAAGTTGTTGTAAAACCTTACCGAACAAACAAGTTTTCTTGGCTTTCCACCTTTGCATGTAAAGTTGTCCATCGTTCTTCCAACTTTTGTATTTCCTTCCTTTGGAAACCATAATATTTCTGAATCTATTTTCTCTCCTCCTTTGCCTCCTAAATCTTGCAAGTTACAACCCTTAATTGCACAAAGGATGACAAAATGGAATTATTCTTTACAAAATTGACATAGGAAAAAACTATACAACGTTCTTTCCAAAATCCATAACAGAATGTTATGTATTATTCACAACATTCTATTGTATTTTAACTACTTTAAGAAAATGTATTTTGATTTAACTGTGTTGTAAATCAATGTACTAAAAAGAGAATTCCACTCTAAAACAAATTAAATATCATAAATGGATAGTAAATTGTTGACTAAAAGTTATTTGTAAAACTTTACCGAGCAGATTTTTTCTAGGATTTCCACCCGAAAGTAAAGTTAACCAACATTACTCCAATGAATATTTCAACCAATGTCATCCATCCTTTCAGTGCATGAGCGTAATGGCCCTATTTTGCTTCCAACCGGGGAACAAAGAACCCTAGTTGATACCTTCCAACCACTGACTTTTAGGTTCGATTGTTTGGTTCTGTCAGTATCAGGTAATAAGTTTATCTATGTAGGTAGGTCTCTTGCTTAACTCTTCAAACATTTGTTCCTACCTTGGAAGATTATAATATTTATGGTTTTGTTTTCTCCCCTTCTCTAAGTTGTAAATCTCATGACTTACACACACAATAAAGATAACAAAATGAACTACCCTACTTACATAGAAAAAAATATGCAACTTCTTTTCAAAATACATAACAAAATGTTGTGTAATATTGCAACATTTTAAAAAGTATAAATRCATTTARAAACTTTCAAGTTCTCCCATACAATTTTGTMGCATTTCATAGTAACATTTTCAAAAAAGATAAAATGTTAAGAACATATTTAAGTRAAAATATTAAGTTTTCCAAKAAACATTCATGGCATAAACTATTAAATAAGACTACACTTCAAGACATGATGTATAAKACATGTTGTTCAATTTTGGCTTTTGATACTTYAGACTTATTATGGYTTTTTATCCTTTATACTTTTTTYCCTTTATGGTTCACGACGTGAATCTCCCTACGTCCACAATAATCCCCCYCGAAATCTGAAGAACGTAGGAAGGTCAAGAATTTCGAGAATATTGGCTCATAGAAAGMAGCATGTCGCATAGACGA
Organism: Picea engelmannii; assembly: GCA_009831015.1. NCBI lineage: Eukaryota > Viridiplantae > Streptophyta > Pinopsida > Pinales > Pinaceae > Picea > Picea engelmannii. The sequence continues at coordinate 1,332,613 of ML785630.1, read as the reverse complement.
GACTCMAACCTAGACGGGGAGGAGAAAACTCCCCACCCCAACGAATTGAGATACAACCACTTGACTCTTTAGACTTATTATAGATAGTTGACACACATAAATTGTATTTATACAATTTCTTTTTAAATCCACAACATAAAGCCACACAACATTTATATGAATAAAAACATTTACCAAAATCTTTCAATTTCTTGCCTCCACACTTTGAATTTCTTGCCCCCACATTATGAGGTAAATTTCCCATTAATTTATGTTGATTTTTAACTCGATATTCATTATCCCAATGGAGTTACTCAAAATAGTGAAAACACGTATTTATGCAGTTTTTTTTTAAAACCCATAACAAAATGTCATATAGCATTGTACAACACTTTTAACAATATTTCATAACATCTCCCAAGCAAATTAAATAGTGAAACATATTGTTTCAAACTATGCATTTCTTCTACAGATAATCGTGGTAGAAAATTTAAGGTAAGTCGTTCATTTTTTGCTCTTAGCCATTCTCTGTTCCAGCTTAAACTTGGCAAGGTTAAATAATCATTGACTCTAGTGTTTTCACTGTCAAAAGTGGAAGTTAACTTTTAGTTCATGGCACATTTCATCGTAATATTTTTGAAAATAATTGCTAATATGCAAATATTCAGTTTTTCTAGGCACATTCATGCCAAAATAAAACAGGACAAACTGTAGAAGGTTGCATTCAAGAAACTAAGCTTTTAGGTGAGACACTAATTTTTGGCTCCGATTTGGGGATGTACTTCTCTGTTTCGAAATCCCGACAGCGGCTACGTCGAATTTCTGTTGGCAAACATAGCCAAGCGTTCAATAACCTTGTAGTGTTATTCAAATAAAATCTTATCAAGTAAATGCATACCTTAATGTAAGTTGGACCTCTTAGTGCCTGATAGAGTAAACTGCCATGTTATTTTAACTATTGTGATTATAATTAGTTGCATGAAAGTTCAACTATTATGATTATGCTTTATGATTCTCATGGTTTTCTAGGAATGCAGAGTCGGCGGGTGGTTCCCTGAGTTTTTTCAATGGGAGAACAATAATGGTTCACTTCATTGTTGCTTGTTTGACATCAAGTTGGCCCTGAACGCATGACCTAGCRGAAGTTATCGRTYAGGAATAAGTAATCCRTCWAAAAGACAAAATCCCTATCTTATTATTTGTAGTTGAAGAAGTMTGRAATGTGAGAAGAAAGTTATHTGAAGTCAAYCATRTCATTTTTGAAACAAAGAAAAYTTAAGTTKCATTGTTTTGTATTAAGAGACTTGATACATACCCATTTTAAAATTTAGCAAATAAATCTCGAGTCCTCATACATGCCCTTTTAAAAATTTGGAAAACAATTCATTTGTGGCAAACTGAAGGCGACTACTTCTCAGAGACCGCTAGCTTATGATATATGAATCGTAAAGTTAATAATTGAGTTAAATGTGAATAAATTACCTTCAGTGGGATCTGTATGTTGTGGTCCAACAAATAAGAGAGAGAAATAATAATACAGAATGAACCAAACAAGAACAACCAAGGATGGTGTTTTCTTGGTATCAACTTCTCTGATTCAAACATAGATGTAATCAAGCTGTAGCATTTTCTCTTATTTCTCCATGGTTGTGGTAAATACAAAACAGATGACGGTTTCCAATTTTGCAAAGAACTTTCCCATGACTGGTATAGTGCAACGTATTGAAGGGAGATGTTGTCCATGTTATTATGTTTATAACCAATAAGTGATCAAAGAAATTGATTGGGACTGTTTTGGGATTGCGCGTGATGGTTGTGCACCCAGATCAAGCATCTTTATCACTTGCAAGCATGCTCGCCACCCTCAAGAATGTCAACTTTCCACTCCCACTCTACGCTATTACTCCCACCATCGTTCCCTTCCATATGTTGACCGACGGGCCTGTCCCTTCCTCCATCTGCCTCTGAAGATCACCATTTCCTGCAATCCCTTCCTCCAGATCCTCATTGATTGACAACAATAGCTGCTCGTCTCCAAAATCTTTGCAGCCCAAAACCCGATGATCAAAGTGATGGTAAATACACTGAAAATAATGTATATATATCTCAAAACAGGGTAACACAACAACGAAGAGAACCGACCCGTAGAGGTAGTGTGCGATCTCATTCGTCGATAATGTACACGTTGGATACAACTACTGGAAAATTTGGGCTCCAATAAATGTATCAGTTGCATTAACATCCCCCTGAATGAATTCCTCAAGCCTGCCACCATCACCGCATAGTTCGTCAGCTACCAGGTTTGAAAACTGTCCGGAAAAGCCAAGGGGCTTCTCAACCTCTCTGTGAAATTGGTCGAGAAGGTCAAGGTCAAGCAACGACAACAGTCGCAGGCAGTCATAGGGTCATATGGTGCGACCAAGGTGGAGCCCGTGAACGCATATCCAACAGGGTCATATGGGGAAGCAAAGGAGGAGCCTGTGACTGCTTACCCAGCCTAGCCACCAGCCAGATTCTCCTCGCATCCGCCACCGAATAACCAGTACCCTTCACAGCCGTATCCACCCTAGGTGGGCTATCCCCTGGCCCCGCCTTATTACCATGGTTAGTCTCCACCTCCTTACCAGGGTTACCCTCCAAACCAGGGTTACCCACCCTACCAGGGTTATCCGCCCATTGTTCCTGCAGCGCAACAGCCTCCCAGGAAGATTAATAGACTCGGGATGGATTTGGGAGCAAGCTTAATTGGCGGAGCTCTCGGTGATCTATTACTTGGAGATGTTATCAACGATGTGAGTTATGATAGAGGGTTTGATGATGGCGGTGAATTTGGCGGTGACTTTGGCGACGACATGTCATGTATCCATAAGCTATGGACAGACGACGGAAATGCGAGAGAGAACTCCCCCCTAAAAGAACGCCTTCGGAGTAATTATAAATTTTATTCTTAAAAGAAAACTTATTCTTCTTTCATATCTTTTATCAATCAATCATAAAACAAACTTTTCATCAC
>ML785630.1:1274867-1293153 GCA_009831015.1 Picea engelmannii | reverse complement strand
ATTTTAAGATATTAAGAAAAATATTTCAAATAATATATTCAATATTCTATAGTATATATATTATATATAATTATTTAAGTCCATGATATACAACATGAAGTTCATATATTTTATACTATATATTATATATAATCACTAAAGTCCACCATATATAACATGAATTTCATAAAATTAAAAAAACAATTAATATAAAATGACAACCCCAAATTTATTGAGATTCAATAAAATTGTTATAAGGTTTGATTTAATTATCCAAAGGTTACATTATGCAATTAACATAATAAAATTGTTAATGGTGACATACACCTAAACAATAAATAAACACATCATTTATTAATATATTTATTATTAAACATAGTTATTAACATCTTTATTACTAAACATCATTTATTAATATCTTTATTATTAAAAACATCATTTTTATTTTATTAGAGATTAAAAATAAATAAAACTTAAAATCTTTTTATTCAAACTTGAAAATCTCTTTATACAAGCTTTATTCATGATAGTTTTACATTTATTGGTGAATGAGAAGTATCATGAAATTTGGCCACAAAGTTGAAGAAGAGCCCATGAGATCATTTAACTATGTTCAAACCCACCAGCTTATTATTTAAGGTTAACATTCCATTCAATTCAATTAACAAGATATTTAAGTTTTTATCAAACCATTACTAACTATATTTTGAGCTCTGCATGGCCCATGAATATACTTTCTTTAATATACTTTGTTCAAGCTAAACCACATTTATATGTAGTATTGTTCTAAACGTTTTTTCTTCATTAGAGATATTATTAGTGCAAGTGTTATTTTACAATATTCATAATTTGTTGTATATAAGAGTAAAACTAAAGTTATTGTAATTTATTGAAATGATGTTATTAAAAGTATTAATATTTTAAATATCTATTATCACAATATAAATAAATTCAAATGCTATATTTTTAATATTAATATTTTAATTAATTTTTATAATCAACAATATTATTCAATGTATTTTGTTATTTTATAATTATATATTAGTTATAGAATAAATAATTATTACACATTTCTTAATAATGTATTAGTATTTCAAACATCTCAACAACATTAAATACACTCTACAATGCAACAATAACAATGTCATTAAACGCCATTTACAATTATGTATGCTTATCCTTACCCCGTAGCAACTCTAAATATGAATTTACACTCTACAATGCAACAATGACAATGACATTAAATGCCCTTTACAATGATGTATACTTATCCTTACCCTGCAAAAACCCTAAATATGAATTTACACTCTACACTGCAACAATGACAATGACATTAAATGCCCTTTACAATGATGTATACTTATCCTTACACTGCAACAACCCTAAATATGAATTTAATATTGTTGTTATTGAGGTAACTAAAATATTAAAAAAATTACCCATGCACACCCAAGGTATGGTATTATTTGAACACATTTTGGATAATGCCAGGTGATATGTTTATATTGTAATCGATTATTTGGAGCATACTAATCACACAAATTTCATAAATAAATATTTAGTAAAAGATAAAAAGGTAGTTAAATATTATTTTATTTTGATTTTTTTTAAAATATATTATTATTAAAATAAATAAAAAACAACTCTTCACATTATAATTTTGAATTAAGATGATACACTATTAACTTCTACATCAAATATTCTGTCTATATAAAATCATTCCTCACAAATTTCAAATAAAAGTGACCTTTCTCTTCTTGTGATTCTAAACATGGAAAACTAAACCATTTCCTAGAAAACCTTATCACACATTTCCAACAATTGCTCCAATGTTAGATGTTTACAGAAAGCAAGATAGAATGCTCCAATGTTAGATGTCGACGCAAGTTATTTGGTATACCATGCACATTGACTCAGAAGAAAGCATCTCACTAAATGAAATAAGAATGGCATTTCCCTTCTTATGTGGCCTTAATACCATTTAGCTCATGCATCATTCTCCGATGGGAATCTCACTGTCATCCTACCAATTGGTAAAAGGAAAAGGAAAAGCTGGGAAAGGCTGGATCGTGCTTGATCAGTTTAGCTGAGACACCAGCAATGAGTGAGACGTCACCACAAGTGGGCTAGGGTTGGCGATGGCAAAGACCACCATAACAACAACCTTACAAGATGATATTGTGGCGGGGCTATTTGGGACGGTGTAGGAGGGCTTTAGGAACATCTTTAATACGTTATGTCAAGGGATAAATAGGGATTTAATAAAAAATCAAACCCAGTGAAGTTCAAAAGTGGACTCGAGCAGGGAAAAGCGCTCCAAAATTACATTTTGAAATTAGGTTATCTCGTCACCCCGTGCCTAATCGGTCCTTTCTTTCATCCTCTTCCAAGAAGAAATCACCATGCTAAAGGAAATCGAAATAGAACCGATCCATCCCTTCCTGTGTGGAAATAATGCAATTCCTGCAAGCATCATACCAACAACACAACTACAATAAAAAATGGTTCAATTAAAAAATAAAATCTAATGGGATATTTTTTAAAAGTTCAGGTCGAGCGTTTTTTCTCATGCCGAACAGAAAAGAAGGCAGAGCAACAACATTATGGTAGTAAATATACCAACACTTCTGCAAACTTTAATGTACTACATTTTTTAATTGCTTGAACTTGCAAGAAGCGCAAGCAGTTTCTGCCTCAGAAACTTGGCTCATGACCTCTAAAACAGATACACTCTCGCAATTCTTACCTCGATGTTCCATCTGCCATCGAAATTGAATCAAAACATATGTTCACTGTAAGAAGCTATTGTTGTTTCAAAATACAGTTATTCCTGCAAATGCAATGTTGTTAACATTCGTGCAAATACAATGTTGTTAATATTCCTGCAAAAATATTCCTGTAATAATGTATTTTATTGGGAGTTTCTTGGCCCGAGGCACTCTGGAAAATGTTGTTAACATTACTGCAAATACAATGTTGTTAATATTCCTGCAAAAATATTCCTGTAATAATGTATTTTATTGGGAGTTTCTTGGCCCGACGCACTCTGGACAATGTTGTTAACATTCCTGCAAATACAATGTTGTTAATATTCCTGTAATAATGTATTTTATTGGGAGTTTCTTGGCCCGACACACTCTGGACAATGTTGTTAACATTCCTGCAAATACAATGTTGTTAATATTCCTGCAATAATGTATTTTATTGGGAGTTTCTTGGCCCGACGCACTCTGGACTAAGATTGGGAGTTTCTTGGGCAAGAAGCACCACAAGGTTACAGATCTGTATTCTTATTAATGTATTTCACCTTCCATCTAATTTTAGGACGCCTTGTATTCTCCATTACAATGCCTACATTCTCCATTACCACGCACACTTGTATTCTCCATTACAACGCCTACATTCTCCATTACCACGCACACTTAGCATTCTCCATTACCACGTGAAAGATTTACTTTACCACTGGAAATAATTTGTTAAAAATTAAAAATTAAATGACAAACGAGACTCCTTGCATTCTCCATTACCACGTGTTGTATTCTCCATTACCACGTGAAAGTTGTATACTTCCATAAACATTCGCCCATTCTCCATTACCACGCATTAAACGTCTGCCCTCACCTATGATTCACATTAAAAAGTAAATGACAAACGGTTGCGTTCCATGTACATTCCATTCTCCATACTAAGACCTGTAAAAAAATAATAATGAATATGTAAACTTTAAAACTGAAGTAATCTTTCCTGGATTTACTAAATTATGCTTCGTGGCAATTGATAACTGAGTTTAGTAATTTCTTAATCCTAAAAAGAAAATGTAAAAAAGTAAACAGGTTAACGGATGCACTTATAAAAACAAAACATCCATATTGTCTCTCAATATTAATTGTCAAATTTGTCCAAAAAGGATGGTAGTGAATGGAAGCTATCCCAAACCACCATTGTGCACTCAACTTTGGTGTGGTGCTCTCTTCAAACTTGTGATCAGGGTTCGCTGTAAGTATAGTATAGTAGGCTTCCAACATGTTGAGACCCTAAAAAAGCATCAATTGTTGGTAAACCTTGAGAAATGTGAATTTTCCCAGTAGCCGTTCATGTATTTTGGGTACATGATTGGTGGAGGGGAACTCAAGATTGATCTTGCAAATATGAAGGTCATCATCAAGTGGTAAATTCCTACTAATGTCACATGTTGTAATGGAAATTACCTCGAGGTTAAAATTTTGTCACTTACAAAAGTGAAGCTCTATTTCATTTTTCTAAGAATCAAATTGGGGAAAATGAAATTCTTTTTCTTTTCTCTAAGTCTATAGGATCCTCGCACAATCAATCAATTTAAGTATTAAATAATTTTGAAGGAGAACTTTTCTTTCTCTGAAGGATCAATGTTATGAATTTTGGTGAAGTCTAAGTTTTCCACGAAGAAACATAGGTGAAGCATGAGAAAACTGTATTTTCTATGGACTTTGGTCTTTCATCAGTCTTAATATCTTGGTAAGATAAACCTTCCTCTCCTATATTTTCTTGAAATTAATCAATAAATTTTTCTTTCTTGTTTTAATGGGTCAGAAAAACATAGACTTGTCTCTCAAAAATCCTTCTACATCTATTGAACCTGTGGACCTAATATATACTCTCTATATCTAAGACTTTACAAAGAGATGTGCTATGTTTGTGAAAAAATAAAGAAATGTGCATATATGCACATATGAATTTATGCATTAATGGGTCAGAAAAATATAGACTCGTCTCTCAAAAATACTTCTACATCTATTGAACCCGTGGACCTAATATATACTTTCTATATCTAAGACTTTACAAAGAGATGTGTTATGTTTGTGAAAAAATAAAGAAATGTGCATATATGTACATATGAATTTATGCATTAATGGGTTAGAAAAACATAGACTCGTCTCTCAAAAATACTTCTACATCTATTGAACCCGTGGACCTAATATATACTCTCTATATCTAAGAATTTACAAAGAGATGTGTTGTGTTTGTGAAAAAATAAAAGAAATGTACATATATGTACATATGAATTTATGCAAGTATGCACATTTGTATGTAATATGGGCATGTACTTACACACAAAACATACCTTTCCTAGTTACCAAAGGCATGATCCTAATATTTTTAAATAGAGAAAGCATGTGGTTACACACAAAACCTACATTCCTGAAGACTTTGATAGTACCCATTTCTAAATCTTTGGATGATTTTCTATTTTAGGCAACTTTGGCCCAAGCAAGATTAGATGATAGTTTCATGCATGGATGTTATTATCCATTACACACAGTATTTTTGCAACCATTGTTGTCTATACATGGGATATGGGAGGTATTCACTTTGAAACTATTTTTTCTCTTGTTAGATTCATGTTTTAATAGTCATAGCTAAGAATTTTATCTCAATTTTTAAATGTGTGTTTAATGGAGATTGATTTTTTTTGGACATAATGCTTAATTAAATATTAGTGTTATTAGTCCTTGTCGAAGGTCAAGACTCTAACAATATATATACGGTTTACCATCAATTAGTTAATGTTTGACTAAAAATGTTTTCCAATTTTCCGATGTTGTACATAGGACACAAAAATTAATTATTTTTTTTAATATTTAATTTTGTTTTTATAAAGAATACTATTCGTTAACAAATTCAGACTCTTATTGCCGCATAATTCTCACATAATCTAATTTTTTAATAAGTTTTGTTATAATTCATTGAATTAGCTTTATCTCAAGTCTCAAGTATTTAAATATACTAAAGATAACCTATACTTTATGCACCTTATCCAGAGTCTTTCAATATACTAAAGGTAACCTATACTTTATGTACCTACCTTTATCTTGAAAGTATTTAAATATACTAAATCATTGCAAATGATCATTTTGTTAGAGGTTGCAGTGGCTACAGTTGAGCACCATCAAAACAAATCTAATGTTGCAGTGGCTTCAATGGAGCGCCATCAAAACAAGTCTATCTAGAGTGCCATATGAAAACAAGTTAGTGAAGCTCATAATGCATTTATTTATTGCTATCATTGAATATTTATTGTTATCATTAAATTTATGTTTATTCGGTTGCCAAACAATTATGAAAGGTAAGTTAGACAATCTCGAAAGGGTAAGTCACTAAGTCGGACAATCTTTGTATGCGGTGAATTTGGGCAGTATTGGGCACCCACCACCACCACCACCATCACCAGTTCTTTAACATTGTAAATTTCATATTTCTCCTTATATATTCACAATGCAATTGAGTTTCGGGACCATCATATAAACAACAAAGTACACATTGATTCATCGCTAAATTTGTCGCTAGTTCAGTCATCACTGCTTCACTGATTCAGGAATCACTGCTTCACTAGTTCCTTGGTTGCCTTTGTTTTAGCAAGGTTGAAATCCCAGTAAGTTTCTACTATTTCGAAATAAGTTTTACTCCTAGTTATTGTTTAGTAAGTTTTATAATTAATTATTGTTTAGTGTATGTTGTTTGCAAGTAAGTTTCATTTAGTTTCCTGAATGCTTTGAGAAACTGCTTGTAAAAATAGTGCATTTATTGATTTACTTTCTATTTCCTTGGTATTTTCTTCCTATTTACTATTTATTGGTTAGTATTTACTTTTTATTTTTTTCTATTTAGTAAAAAAAATATATTTTAAAATCAATTTAAGTAGCATCACCTTTGTGGCAACCACTATGCCCTAAGGTTGAACTCAACTGCATTGCAAGTCGCAAGGAACAGAAGCCGAGCTGCAGATCTTGAAATCTTTGTCGAAGTGACTTTTAATGCCCCTGTTAAAGAAAGGGAAGACATGAAAGACCAAAAGTGCCAAGTTAGAAATATGTGCATAACAAATCTGTGTTCTCCCTGCGATAATTTGTTTGTAAATGATACATGTTCTTCTAATAATTTGTTAATAAATTTAGTATGCATACATTTAACTATCACATGAAAAGACTACTTATTGGTTAATTTTGGTTTAAATATGTTTTTAATGGCACTCTGTATCCCAATTCTGACAGAGTGCTACTTCGCTACTGTCTAATTGGAGCAACTATGCTTAGCTCTGTTTTTCAGACTCTGGCCATGTCAACCATGACTAAAAAATTGTAACATCATTTTCCAACTATAGCAAAAGATATATCTCAATATAATATTAATCTTGAGCATATGAGAGATCATATCAAGCAACCACAAAAATGACTAAATCAGACTTTGAAGCATTTTGTTTCATTCATTTAAATTTTTTTTCGTATTTGACAAACTAATCAGAGATAATGCCAGAAGTAAGCTCCATAATATTTATTCTATAAAAAAAACCACAAGTTGGCGAAGCATACTACAATGTTTATCAACCTGACGAAGCATACTACAATGTTTATCAACCTGAATTATGAATATACTATTAGAAAACCAAAACGTACATAATTTTTTTATGTTTCTAATCTTAACTTAAAATCCTGCAGAATAAAGTAGCATTCCCAGATGAGTTGTGGGTTTGTTGGTTTTTCTATTCTGTTGAGGACATGGTTCTTATTGATTTTTTTTGACAATAACTCCCCTCTATGAGTTAACATTGGCTCAATACATTTACTATGAATGATTGAAAGCTTTCCAGCCTAGAGAAAAGATGCAATCTTCACTTTCTTGAGACATTCCCACGTTTATAGATTATGTTATGGCTTTAGGGCCTCATGCCTCTGCAAGGAAACAAATGTCTATAGACACACTTACTTTACCATACTACTAGATATGAATTCCATTGTCTGTGTGGAATTTTGATTTGGCTGGAAAACTTCTTATAATTATACTATACGATGATGACTAGTTACAAATACAGGTAGTGCAATTATAGGACACCTCAGAAGCATATGACAAGTCATGATTAAAGGGAAAGGTTGCCATGCAAAATCTCCTAAAAGATCTGTTATGAGGAATCAAAATCTTATGAAAAAAGGTTTTTATACCACATACTAGTTCGTTGATATTAGCCCCAAATGAAAAAGCATGATCATATTTTACCAAGAATACAAGAGTTCAAGTCTTGTGATAAAGTTGAAATATCCCGAGCATATAAGCTAATAATGGAACCATAGCTAATTTTGGATTCTACTGTTCATATAGCTCATCTAACCACCTTAAAAAGAGATTGATATATAAGAAAGATGTGGTAGATGTCATGCACGTGTTCTATTGGCATGGAAAGGTAGGGGACAAATGATTTTGATGTTATGCTGGCTTAGCATAACAAGTGCATCCCATTTACAAGTTCCATTCTCATTAGTTCTAGCATTTATTGACTTAAGGTCCTGGCAATGTAAGCTTATATTTCTAATATAATGGGTAATTTTCTTCTAGAAAATGTGCATCCCATTTACTAACACAAGTTTCATATTTTTTAATTAAAAACAATGTATTCAGAGAGAAAAGGTTGTCATAAATTTCTTGAGACAATGCTCTGAATAAAAATATGCATTCATTAACTGGTCCAGAAAATAGTTACCTAATATCAAACCCTCCCCCAACATTGCACTTCACTGTTCACCTCAGGAGACTGGAACCCAAAGCCTAGTTGTGCAAAGTACATGAGAACCTCATGTAGATAGCGTGACCTCAAATGCTATACTTTGAAGATCCCCAACATCCAACTTAAAAAAAAACCTGGAATTCGACCTTTCTCCACAAAAAGAACAAATTGATAAAACTTGAATCATGACTGCCACTTGGAAAGGCTTAAACTAAGGAAACCGAGTCTGATAAACTCAGTTACTACCATAATTAAAAAATAGTACTATGAATGTAGGAAGAGAGCAAGAAAATCTATTGAGCAGGATATTATAGAATCCAAACACACATACACACACATATGCACATTTTACTTGAAAAAAAAAAGAAAATTTTGGGTCGAAGCGCTTGAGGATATGTACGACCGCTTGGATTTAAGATAAAAAGGCTAGTGTGAATAAATGGATGAAGAATTATTGTGCATACGTTTCATTCCTTTTTTCAATGGCATGAAAGTCAAGTGGCCAAGCACAACTTCATGCATCATCCCCGACCCTTACACATTTTCATTAAATACTTAACATTTTCATTAAATACTTAACTTCCCTACCTCAGACCTCATACTTTACTAATTTTTGAGTGCAACCCATGTGGAATTTTGTTGCAAGTAAATATATTTAAAAACAATCCAACCAGTGAATAGATCACACATTGCCACATGAAGTGTTAGACAGTTTGCTTTACATGGAAAAATAACATATATATATATAATATATACCTCATAGAATATCATCCATCTTGTAAACATACATGTACGTACACTGAGACCTATTTTGTCTCTCCCTATATGTATATATGAAAAAGTTGTCTCTCCCTATAAGAAAAAGATTAAAAAAGTTTTGTCTCTGCAAAATCTGTAAAAAAATGTCCTCAAGGCCACTACCAAAAATCCATTATGTTAAATTATGTCTGCATAAAGAATAAAACCCTCATAAACCATAGGAAATTCAATATTTTGTTAAAGTTGGATAGAATCTATTGTTTAAAATGTTGAGGAACTACCAATCTGGTCAGTATTCCAAGGAATTTAGGTTTTTTGAACATGATATAATAGAAGTGGCGTTAATCATCATGAATATTATAAACCTTTTTTCTTATGGATTTGGGAATTTTTATCATTTCTGCGTAGTGCTATTAAAAAGTCGAAGAATTTCACTTCCCCATCCATTTGTTTCTCCTAAGGATGGTCTCCCCAACCCTATATGAGTAGTTGGTAACACTAGTATCCATAGTGAACACCTGTACCATATAATTGTTGGGTTGGGACATAGCTCCCTTTACAATATAGTTTATGCCAGGGTATTAGCTCCATGCACGATATTAGTCATTGAGAATGGGAACCCTATGAAATTGGGGAAAAAATCTCTACAAATATTAGCATGCCCAATTAGTGGTAGAGACTTCAAGGGAACTAGTTTGTTAAGGTTCAAGACGAAAGGCACATGGAAATTTCCTTTTTAATGGTGGTGATGTTCGATGTATGTTGTAGTGTGATGCCATTCTGAATGCGACCCACATGGTTAACCACATGTCGGGGTTTATAGCATGGTAAGCATGTGACGTCAAACATATTTAGGTATAATTTGCATCGAATTAAATTAATTGAGGTTAGTTTGCATGTAATTAATTTGTCTCTAATTAAACTAATGGTGGGCATATGTCAAATAATAGATTTAGGTGTAATTCGTTTAATTAAATTGACTTTGTATCTAATTTGTAATTAATTAAATAACCACGGTGGAAACTCTGCATGTATTACTCATGTCGTATTGGATGCAATAGGCTTGGATGCTTCAAAGTTTGGCCCAAACACTTGTGCCATTGTTAGTGAGAAACTATCTAGGAAATTTTCCACTAAAAGTAGGGTGATTGATCCATCATCTTGCAAGATCAAGACAAGGATTGATCAAAGCTCTGAATCCTTTGAGTCTGATCTCAGATCTCATTCCAGGGCTAGTCCTATGTGATCTCTTTCAAGGAGATTATAGTAGATGACATGGTGGGTCTCATGTGGCCAGGTGTGGAATCTCCCATTAGCTACTCACTAGGGGAGTTATCCCAACTTATTGAGAATGTCAATTCATTCCCCCAACATCGGATGAGGGTTTTAGGTCAGTGTTTCCAGAAATAGTAATGTTAGAACATTGTCAGGTCAATGCGGTCTTGTTTCATAGTAATATCAGAAGAAAATGTTCTCTTCTTATTCATTAGTGGTGGCTTTGTCTCGGGTTTGAGATTAAGATGCAATGGCTATCTTAGGTAATAATGGAAAATGTTAAAATGAAAATTGGATCCCTCCATTGTGGAACCCTCCCCACCTTCGAGTTCCTGAACCAAAAGATTGATAGGTAAGAATGGAAAATGTTAAAATGAAAATTGGATCCCTCCATTGTGGAACCCTCCCCAACTCCAAGCTCCTGAACCAAAAGATTGATGAGGCATGGACAAAATTAGAAGGGAATTTTTGGAATTGGTGCCCATGTGGGGATTTGGTTATGGATGGGATACAATTCCCAATCTTTGCTGATTTTTTTATGTCTTGTTTGGGCAGACTTTTGATCATTTTCTTTGGTATTATAGTTGAAGGTTATCATGAGCCTGGTTTTTGGATTATGACTGGATGATAGATATAGGATGTTAGAGGTTTTTCTACGATCTTAAAGAATATGCAAGCCCTAGCTTGCCTTTTATTGTAGGCTCTACAAAGTATTTTTGGATTATGACTGGATCATAGATATAGGATGTTAGAGGTTTTTCTATGATATTAAAGAATATGCAAGCCCTAGCTTGCCTTTTATTGTAGGCTCTATGGAGTGGATGTAATATGTAGCTCATTTGAGTAGTTTTACTTGATTAATAAAATTACCAGAATTTTTCTTGAGAAATATTTTGACAAAAAAAAGATATATACTAGGTCAAGTCAAATGGGGGTATGATATCAACCACACCAATTGAAATTCAAGTTAGTTGTTGTTATACTTAGGGCCAAGTTTGATAGGACAATAAGTTTATTTCACCAACCCCCATTCATTCATTTTTCAATGCTTCTTTTATGCTAAACTCATCCTGTAAAGTATAAGTATGACTCACTTTCTCTATTCTTTTATTGAAGAGACTGTAGAGCGCCTTTAATGGACTTCATAGTTAGGAGAAGTTATCATAATTTACTTAGTGAGAAAATAATTTGTATCTGTTACTGAATCCTTCCTTCCAAAGCCTTTATCCTACTTTAGAAAATATGGTTGCAATAGAAAGAACTTAAAAATTAATATAAATTTAAGCCAATATGGGTCCATTGGATAAGAATAATTAAGTGAATTTCCTAGGCTGCCATACCTACTAGTGATCCTATTCTACATCACTGTACAGATAATCGAGATGCATTATATCCTAGGTCGAGGTGGAGTAATACATCAACTCTACATGTCTGTGTGTGTGGATATGTGTATGTAACAACAATGGATTGAATATGGACATGAACAAACACCCATGTCATTCTAAAACCAAGGTTTGTTATGCACCTCGAAGGATATATATAGACTAGATTTCATACAAATGAACAAAATAATAAATATTGAAACCGAGTATATATAACCTCATATAAGGCCCTAGGAAAGCATCAGAAAGGCTACAATGGTTTAGGCAATAGCTTCAAAAATTCAAATCCAGTTATTGATTCATTGGTTTCATTAGACCCAGTCCTCGTGGGTTATGCATATTAACTTATATAGGGTGCTCTTCTCCCTGAGGGGGGTCTTAATTCTAGTGTCCGCCCTTATCGGTATTGTGTTCACTCTAATTCTGTGGTTCCTGGTGTGCAGAGTTAGGTTGGCGCCCGAGGTCCAGAATGACATCTCTGAAGGTATGGGACGAATCTGTCTCTTTTGGGTTTTTATAAGTTGTTCATTTACAACTGCAAATAATGATAATGTGTGCAAGCGATATTTTAGGTTGTTGTACCTGCCTTCCTGCATGAGCTTCATTGGTTGAAAGGAATATATTATTGTTGTGCTATGTGATTTTCAGAATAATGCAACATCCAGTATGTACAGACCATGATTGCATAATTATCTCTATGGAAAGATGCTATGACTCTCCAACACAGAAACACCCAAATTTATTGTTTTCTTTGCACTCTGAAGGCCAACACAGTTCCATGCCAATAGTCAATTTGATACTACATATTTCATTTTTCACAATAGGATGATACGTTCACTGCATACACCTTTTAACACTTTTGCTACCTGCCCTGCCACATCCATTGCATTTGTCATCCTAGAACGACATACTGAAAACTTATTATAGCATTAACAAATTTGGAATATAGGGGTTTAATGATCATTCCATACTTATTTTATGTTGCAAACTAAACATATAAATTGTGTTTCTACAACAATGTTCTATTGTGTTCGATCTTTATTTAAATGAGATACTATCTATGCATATATACTTGATCTAAACACTGTGATTTTGTTATACATGTGCATTGCATTTAAAATTTGAATTCAAGTTGTTGGGTTACCTGTTGGGAAGAGTTACTACATCAATGATATATTTTGTTTCTATGTATACATGCTTAAATCATATATCTCTTTTAAAATATGAGATAAATTTGCAATCTAGAAACTTTTTACAACAATAGCATGCAATTGTTATGATATGCATATGCTGACTATCCTTTGTTGTCATATAAGTTTAGTCCAGGTTTAAAGTGTTATGCATTACAATACTCCTGACCACATTTTGTGATTGATACATGCATCACTTTTTATTTGGATAGGGCACATTTTGTGATTGATTGAGTTCTATTTCCCCAAGCTCTCACATCCCAACATTTACCATTGCCATTTTTGTAACAAAACAATAATGTGCGAAGGATTCATGGCAGATTTCTATGGGATGTTTCATGATTCTGTCAAAATTTCCACAGATTTTTGTTATTGTTGTGTATAATATACAATGAATTTTTGTTATTCTTGTGTATTTGAAACTGCCATAAGAATTCAAAGTCGAGCAAGTGTATTTTCTCCCCTGCAACATATGCCTTCCTTACATGTGCATTTATTCCAGCTCCAGCCCGACAGGGACTACGTTGCCATGCAACACTTGTTTATGTATGTCATGTAGTGTGAGATTTTCCAACATTTGTTTATTGAGTATTATATGAGCTTTTTGAAAGAAAGCATGTTGTTGTGAAGAATATTTCTTGGTTCTTATTGATCGTTCAAAATTTTAATTTTTTTTTTTTAAATTAGTGGTCTTATAACACTATCTAATTGTAAAGTATGATGTTAGTTATGTGAAACAAAACTCATGACTTATAAGTTACTTTCACGATGGTTTATGATAGAGAATATAACTAAATGGTTAAAGTGATGTATAATTAATTGTCAATGGAGCACTTAGTTCCTCCAATCTACATTTGGTGTTTTGTTACTTAGATGTTCCAAAAATACTTGCATAATGGATGTGTTTATTAAGCATCAAATAAAAAGGGAAATAAACTAAAAGTCCATGCACAAAGAGATGATTCTCTATTCTACCTCATGCAAGAGAAAAGAAAGTAAACTATATTTTATTATCTATATGCTATAATAAAGAGTATAAATGACTTCATTGCCCAGATGGAAACAATAAGACTTACATGTTATACACCTCAAATTAGTAGATGAAGTGAAGAGGGCTCCCAACCACCTTGAAGGTCGGTCCTTTTTCCTCCTTGTATGCTCCACTCCAAGCTTGTGATGGTATAAAGGATATTCCCTAATGGTAGAAAAATCTAAGCTAAGGGTGCTT
Source organism: Picea engelmannii (assembly GCA_009831015.1). Taxonomy (NCBI): domain Eukaryota; kingdom Viridiplantae; phylum Streptophyta; class Pinopsida; order Pinales; family Pinaceae; genus Picea; species Picea engelmannii. Next base: position 1,278,807 of record ML785630.1, on the reverse strand, counting down.
TGCTTTTTCTAGAGGAATATTTGTAGCATAACCTTGCAATGTATGGATGAGTGATCCCAATGGATTTATTTATAGTATAATAGGTCGATATTTCCTATATCTATCTTCAATGTGAATGATCCTAATGCATTTATGAAATAGTTGGATGAGGATAACTATCAAAGACTACATTAAAGGCTATTTTTTGAAATAATGGGTTGATAAGGTTCACTTTAGGCCACTATGCCATTTTTGGAAGGCACACAACACTAATGAATACAAAATAATAAATAGTTTTTTATTTTGGGGCTAATGCATGTATTTTTAAGGGATAAATGCATGTCTTGTGCACAAACAATGAGGCAAATATTGTGCGCTATCTTTTTGGTCAAACTTAGATGTTTGACTTGATAAAATATAGAAAACTTGAGATCATTTAAGGATATAAATGATGGAAATGAGGGCTGAAGGATGAAAAGTAATGTAACACTAAAAATCATTCTAACAAAGTAGGTGAGAAAAATTGAGTTGATAATAGTTGCTCCCTGATGTGTGAGGTTAAGATCACATCATATGGATGAAATACGTCACAATTTTTTTTTGATGATACCTTGGAAAAAGACCACTTAAGAAAAGAGTGAGAGCAATCAAAGTGAAAGGATTCCCCTTGATGTAGTCTCTAGAGACCCACCTACAACCAACCAACCAATGGGGTAAGGTGTTTACATAATCTTAATATCAGTGAGGTAGACATTTCCATGCTCGTAGAATTGTCTCAATACAATATGGGATCATGGTGTCATAGGGCGAGATCTAAGTACAAACAATTACTACAATATAATACATCATAAAGTAGGGTCAAGAGGGACCCAATCCAAGTACATATATGTGGTCAATATCTAATTTCATTTGAGTATATAGGTAGACACAATATGACTTGAAAAGGTGCCAGATCACATCAACTAAATCCTTGTTGAACACTGAAGGGGCTCAAGATTTAGAAATAACTATATGGAAGAAAGCTCATCACAAATGGCTCACAAAAAATTCAATGTAGCCAAATAGATCAAGAGAAATACAACTGAAGCTAGATCAGTGTCACAATTGTAGCTTGGATATAATTGAAATAAATGAAACAAGAATCTCCTGAATGGACTAAAAAATTGGTAGGAAAGATTCAATGATGTCCAGGGTCTTCAAGAAAACTAAGATATTGGAACCAACCAAAGTATATGATTCTTCATAATACGATAATTAGCTGAGGTCAAGCGCTTCATAACCAACTAAGTTAGGGGGAAATAAGGATTCACCTTGCTTAGTATAAGGTATCCCATCAATAATGTATATGGGACTAATATATATATGGCATCTAGACCAAACCCCTAGAATATAAGTGTTGAAGTCGATAGGGGAAGATTCACTAAAAGAAAGGTATGGGGGAAACTTTGTATCACATCATAAGGGTTGGTACAAGGATAATGAATAAGAGTGACTGGGACTAAGACAAGAATGGGAGAGAAAGGAAACTGAGTAATGGAATCAAGAATTCCTTTGTTTAGAGCATGATGGCAAGGTTGGTGGGGAAGCACAAGAATAAGTACAAGAATAGTAGGTTGCAATAGGGAAAACAACCAATGAAGAAAATATTGGTTGATGGAAAGATGTGATAACTAGGGTCATGAAACTATAATGAGAAAGAATCAATGGGATCAACAACTAAGAAGATATCATGTGGACACTAAAACAAAGGGATTCTAGGGGTGACTCATTGCATAGTGCTTTGAAAAAAGGTGACTAGGGGTGTTTCCAAAAGAGATTATATACATTTGGAAGTGTGATAATGAGCACTTTTATGGGTTACCAAAGAATAAATGAATTGGTGGGATGGTACATGCAAGGAGATAAGAGTCCCAAAGAAAACCATGTGGATTAATTTGGAGAGCATGATGAAAAATGGAATCAACCGGTGGGTACTGATTGTTATCTTTGAGGGTAAATGAATGGCATAAAAAATCACAAAGGATATTCATAGTATGGATGAGGGGGAGGGACAATCAAATATAGTGAAGTGTAGAAAATATTTCCAATAACACTGAATCACTTGGGAGTTTGAGGAAACAAGCCAATGATCATGGTGAGATTGAGCATGAGGATAAACTTTGAGGCAAGGAATATACATACTCCCGGTCCTAAAGGGGGAAAATGGCATAGGTTCCATACTAGTAAGAGTAATTAATCGATATAAACTCATGTACGTAGAGTACTACCATCAGACAAGGGTGAATGTAAAAGTGGATGGGCTAATCCACTTGCCAAGATGGGGTGGAACCTATCAAAATTCAAAAGGTGGTGTTGAGGGGGTTGGATTCCTTTTTCTCAATGAGAGGGATTAAACCCAAGGATGAAGCCCAATTAGACTTCTCCTTTTTTGGTGTGGAATAATCCTCCAGGTTAATGGCCTGACAATTGTTCAATGGGATTTAAGAGTGGTTTATATATTCACTTGTTTTGTTTTGTTTTTATTGTTTTTTGTGTTATCTTTTCTTACTGCATAAAGGGAAATATCTAGTATGATTGAGGGAATTTTCCCTAAGTGTAACCTTTAGGGATATAAAACAAAGCAAATATGCGGGAATCTCTCAAGAAATAATTATAGTAACCAACCATTATTAAAAGTGGAAACATGCAAAAAAGAGTGAAATGATTTATTTATCTTAAAGGTAACTTTTAAAGAAACACGGACATAGAATAATCAAGAAACTAATTTAGATGATTTCAAGAAATAATTCCATGAAAGATTTAGTTACATTGTTATCCTTACAAACATGTAATTATTCATCCTTTACTCTATCAATAACCATAAAAACAATTCTATAATTGTTGAAACTTTGAATAAGAGTTGAATACTTTATTGTAAATGAAATTAAAGAATATATGTATTGATACCTAGCAGTTTACACAATTAAGCAATATAACTTTATCAAATTGAAAGTCTTGCTAGATATCTCAAACATAGTGATTGAGTGTAGAATAATCCATGATCCAATCATTACGCGCAATGGTTCTATATAATTTTTTTGGCCCCTTAGGAACTTCTCTATTATTCTTGAAATAGCTCTCGATTACAATGGTCATAATTTATTGTTTGCCAAAGGTCCCAACTACAATGTCGACCCATTTATTTATACATGATGGAAATGCTAAAAATAGTAAACTTGAAATTAGAAAATATCTAAAATTAAAATAGAGTCAAGATGACTTGGTTGATCAAGGAGATCTGGGGCTTGCATGCTTGTCCAAATACTCTGACCACTGAGAGAAAAGTTTAGCACATCTGTTATTGTACGAAAACTTGTGTTGGTCCATTGACATGTTCAATGCATGATTACTATTCCTGAATCAACTAATGCACTTCTCCATTCTCTTTGTTAACTAGTCCAATCAATTGTTTGTCTTGATCCACTCCATTTTCTTATCCGCTCGACTGCATGCTTCTATATGTTCCCCCGCTCAACCACCAATATCTACTACACCTCTTTATTATACTCATCAACACTTCTTTGCAACCCTACCGACACCTCCTCTATCGGTCAAAACTCTAACGGGGACCCAAAATTTGGTAATCAGAGGTCAACTATCATTTGATTGATTTTATCCTAGGCTCGATTGCAAGTCTCCCATTATTATTCAACTCTTTCCTTTGGCTCATCCACAATGCTTTCCCAGAACTGCGTTGCAGAATTCATCTTAGAGAGATTTTCGTTGGATAGGATCTCTATGTGATGGTCTTCAGTGCCTTTCTCCTTTTATACTTCTCTAAGAAATTCTACTCTATCTAGTGCTCTTTCACTCTTTGACTCACCCCATATGAGTATTTCTTTACGTGTAATCCATATCAGTAAGGATTCTTTATGAAGCCTAATTTCTTTTCTCACAAGATCATCCTAGAATTTTTCAGGTG